>KK121914.1:1927-28371 GCA_000611955.2 Stegodyphus mimosarum | reverse complement strand
TTGGCTGTGCTAAGAGGTAAATTAATTATGGTACCACTTGAAAACACAAAAAAATTGTCAATTAGATATGACATATATTATCCTCAAAGATTACTATTATAAATATAATACGAGTTGTTTTCTCCACTGAAGAATTGAGATCAGAATCTGCTCAATGTGGATAAAAAAATAACTTATTTTTTTGGCTGACATTTTGCAGCTAAACGAAAGAAAAAAATCTATTTAATGATATTTAAAAATAAATTTAGGTATTTTATATTTATTTAGCTGAATATATAAGGAAAAAATATGTGGACTGAATTTCGTGATGTTATGTCATCATACTGCTAGAATTAGTTTCAGGATTATGACAGAGAAAATTTCCTGAAATTTGAAAGTATTATTTACTAATAATAAATAAATTTAAGGGGTAGAAGCAACATTAAATGATATGAATAACATTAAAACAATTTTAAAAAATGAATTACAATAATCAACAATATTTTGGCGAATATAATTATATTAAATGGTTAGCCTAGATGACTGATTACAATTTTTTTATTTTACAGCAAAATGACAAATAAGGCATTTCTTAAAAAGAAAAAAAAAGTATTTAAAAGATTTTGCGGTAAAATCCTACTATACGCTATGGTCTTCACACGATTTTGAAAATTGCCGCCAACACCAAAATGGCCTCTATGATGCTCATCTTAATGTCGCCAAATCCCGTGTGTACCGTACACCTGGGCTATTCTAACCTCTATGGTACCGCTATACTAGGATTAAACCGATTTTGTTCGATACAAGAATACGTATTTTCTTTAGTTCATCATGCACTGCACATGCGCATGTGAGTATTTCAATTTTTGAGGTAACTGGGAACCAAAGTTATTGGAAACTTGCTTTGCCTTTCTAAAAAATAATTTGTTTGGAGCTGCAAGAATTGGCTCTATGCCAGCTGCCCGAGTGATGCTAACGCGCGCCAAGAATGTGATTGGCTTCCAACGTTGGTGGAAAACTCGCATTTTGGGGGGATCGCTGTATGAAATTCCCTGACTTTTCCAGATTTAGACTAAAATATTCGAATTCCCTGACTTTTTTGGTCAGTTTTTGAATTTCTTGACTTTTTCCGGTTTTCCAGGTAGTGTAGCAACCCTGGTCCAAATTGGAAATGTGTGCAGTGATTCGTTTTTTGTGGGCAAAAAGGTGCAACTGCACTGAAATTTATGGGCAGCTGTTTGAAGTACATGGTGAAAATGCAATGTCACGTCACGCTATCACAAAATGGTGCAACATGTTTGAGAATGGACGTACAGAAATGGACGACGATGAGCACGAGGGAAGACCATCAACTGCAACAAATTTGGAAATCGCTGCTTGCGTTAATGAATGCATTCTTGCAAACAGATGCATAACGACAGAAGAAATCTCAAATGAACTGTATATTTCTCACGGAAGTGTGCATAAAATTATTGCCGATCATCTTAAATTTCATAAAGTTTGTGCTCGATGGGTGCCACGTCTATTGACAGATGAACATAAAGGAAAGCGTTTTGAAAGTGCATTTGCATTTCTGCAATGTTACCAAACGGAAGGAAATTAGTTTTTGGACAAAATCATGACTGTAGATGAATCTTGGATTCACCACTTCTCACCTGAAATAAAATGCAGCTCGCTTGAGTGGAAACATTGCAGTTATCCGACACGAACAGTGTCGAACTGTCCAATCTGCAGGAAAGGTAATGATGACGCTGTTTTTCGACAGAGAAGGCGTGATGCATACAGAGTTCATGCCGAAGGATGCCACAATTAATGCATCTTATTGTGAAACACTAAAACAATTGCAACAATCACTTAAAAATCGACGGCCAGGTAAACTGTCGAACAGCATTATGCTCCTGCATAACAATGCAAGACTGCATGCAGCAGAACACACTCTGACCTGGAAAAGTTTAGGTGGGAAGTGTGGAATCACCCTCCTTATAGCCGAGACCTTTCACCTGACTTCCATGTGTTTGGTCCCATCAAACAAGAACTTTCAAAGTGACAGTACTATTCGGATGCTGAAGCTGCAGCCCAACAGTGGTTATCGGACATTGGACGGGATTTCTTTGCAGAAGGCATCGAAAAACTTGTACCACGCCCCGACAAATGCTTAAATAATGGAGGTAACTATGCTGAAAAGTAGATTTTGAATGGAACTTCAAGATATAAATAGTTATTGTAAAATTTTGCTCCTATTTTGTTTTAGGCAGTGCAACTAACTTTCTGACTGACCCTCATAATTTTATGTTTATTCTATACATTTAATTTAGATCATTATGTATTATATAAATCTACCTTAATCAATATCATGCATTATATAAATTTGTCTTATTAATTAAATATATCACAATATATTTTTTGATTTCTAACAGAACTATAATGTAAATTTTTCATTTCTGTTGCTTTAAAACCTTTAATAAAGGAATTTAAAATAAAATGATACCCTTTGAAAAGAAGAGTATGCATAATTCGAAACTTGAATTAATGGTGGGCAATAGGCAAAAGTGCTGGCTAAGATTTGTTCAGATGAGTTTTTATTTTGGAATCCCCACAAAAATGTTATAAATAAGAATAAAGCATGCTAGTATCATAGCATTTCATAGAAAACTGTTCAGTGCATACTGACCTATAACAGGAAAATCCAATAACTGGAGTATGTTTTAATAAAATTTAAATAGAATGGAATGAGTTGCACCATTATATGAAAGTGTGGGCTAGACTGGAGATTACGGGCCAGTTGCCAAGTTCAGCAAATCTGGCAATCCCCCCTTTTTTTGGCATAATGAAAATCGTTAGGATTACAGTTTATATTATTTAACCATGCGTTTTTGAATATTTCTCATTTCACTGTGCTTTTCGTGAATAATGATTGTATGGCATTGAAAGAGCTGATTGTATGGATTTCGCTTATTTGATTCGGTTGCAAGATAAGGGCGAAAGATGTGTGATAGAATGGTGCATGAATTGTGGTTCAATTTCAAATGTGCACGAAAGTCCTAAGTGTAAAAATAGTATGAAATGAGTTAAAAGGGAGGCTGCAACAGATTTGTGCGAATGGAGGAGGTGTGTCCAGTTCTTCCAGGCACAATGTAAAAAGGAGTGTGAGAAAGGGCTGCTGGTTTTCCAAAGGAAAAATACCCATCAGTCTGATCCTTCAACTAACATATCTGGGGCATGTGAGTGACCACACTGTTGGTAGACTGGAAGATGTTTTGTAGAGAGGTGCGTGTGGAGATATGCTTGCAGAAGAATGAAGGACTGGAGATTTTCCCCTGATGTGTTTGGTTGCACGTGCGTAGGTACTTCTATAAAAATGGTGCCTGAAAGGTCATATGAATGTTTCCTTAATGTTATAAAGAGTATATTCTTCAGGAGGCAACAATAATTTTAGACTGCTGGAAGGCATACAAATGCCTTTCAGATGAAGGTTTTGGACACCTAACCATAAATCACAGCATGCAATTAAGGATCTGGATACAGGTGTTGATATTAATAAAATAGAAGGAACATGGAGTGGAATTAAATGCAATTTAGCAAGGACGAAAACAAAGGACGGCTTGCACTATCATTTGGCCGAATATGTGCGGCGCAAGGAGAAAGGGAAAATTGTATTTATGGCTTTATTAGACACTATTATACATGTTTATCTGCCATTAACAGTGGATGAGCTGAAACCATCAAAAATTTCATTGAATTGCTTCTGTGGAGGATGGATGTACATGAAGAAAAGGTATGTTAAAAAAATGATGTTTTATTTATTTATTGGTGTTACTGTATTATTTTTTGTTAAAAGATTTGTTGTTTAATGTTTATGTTAGGAAATTTGTGGATTTTTGGTTATTTATTACTTTTCATTTGTGGACTTTTGGTTATTTGTTAGTGTCTGCATGTTAAAGAGAGTGGCAAATTTTTTCTGGCTAAGCCATTGATGCGCGGTGGTCGCACCTCGAAACCACCAATTTTCGAATATTTTTCTCTTCTTTCCAAATTTTTTTAGTGAAAACCGATTATTATGATTTATTACTGATCTTTTACGTCTAAATAACACAAAATGACTTCAAAATCATGCATTTCTTAGGTCTTAGTACTTCAAATTGGATGCCTTTTAAAATTCGTTTTCGAGAGATAAAATAACTTCTTTTTATTAATATAAACAACTTTAAATTTCAAAAGTTATTGCACATCATTATATCTATTATAAACAATAAAAAAATTGCAATAATTAAACAGCGTATATAAAAAGCTATGTATTTTTATAGCATTTGCTTCGTGTTTTCAGGGACCACTGCACTACAGCATTGTGTCACAATGCTCACAATCCTCTACAGGCTCAGTAGTCGCACCTTGAAACCACTGCCCTTTACGATGGTGTTTGCTGCTTTTCAAAAGGGGCTTTGAAACCCCAGTTATTTTATTACTAAACAATATATGCACCTGCCTAGAGAAAAGGTCTTTCATTTCCAGAGAAATTTCTCTGAGCACAGCACGCTCGCTTTCTATGCTGGTAATGCGATTTTAAAAAATTTTTTGTATGGTTTAAATATAATGTAAATATACTTTGCTATAATTAAAAATAGGGGGATACTCAGATAACCAGCACTTGGCGCAATTTTTTCCGCCATCTTGAATCGCGAAACATCGCCATATCCTCGGGAGGAATTTTTTGACGCCGAAAAGGCGCTTTCCAAAAATTCCCTCTTCAGGACCATATCGGGAAAAAAGCTCTGCTAGGCGAAAATCGCATTATTAACTTTTGTAATTCTTTTTTAATTTTTACCATTAACTTGAACAATTATCCGTAATAATGGTTACATATGGTTGAAAACATGTTCGGTAAAACTGCATATAACGGACCAGTCTGGCGCGTTTTCGAAAAGTCGCCAAATTGGTAATTTTTGCACGTTTCAGAAAATTGCTCATCATATCGCCATATTAGCGAATCTGAATGAATCCTGTAAACATGCAAAAATATCTAAAACAGAAATTCAAGAAAAACAACAATAAAGTATTTGAAAGTTAATAACTATGTATTTTATGGGATCAACAATATTAAAACTTTCCATAATATCATATACCATTTTTAAAACAGTAGCAAAATGAAGTAAAACATTTTAGCACGAAATTTAAGAAATTCCAATAAGCAGTAAATCAGTACTAAATGATCGGAAAGCACCGATTCATATTCAAGCTAAAACTTCAAAAAAAATTCAAAAGGAAGATAAAATTCAAAATTTCAATCTACTAAAACATGAGTAAACTACTGTATAGTAAAAAAATAAAAAGTGGTTAAACAATTTTAACTATATAACTTATATTTTTACAATGAATTTTTATTTATAATAAACAGCAGAAACTCCCATTTGCTTATACCTACACTATAATGTAACAATACAATGGAGATGAAATTCAAAATGGCATGCTCAAATCAACCACGTGCTTAACCACATATAATATAATAGACACACACCTCCATTCACACAAATCTGTCGCATCTTTCAACTAATTTCATAATTTTTTTACACTTATGACATTCGTACATATTCGCAATCAAATCATAATTCATGCACCATTCTATCACACATCTTTCGCCCATCTTGCAATCGAATCAAATAAGTAAAATCCACACGTTCAACTCTTTCGACACCAGCCATTTTACTCACACAAACTACTAACAGCACAGTGAAATGATAAAAATTCAAAAAGCCCGCTTAAATACTATAAGCTCTAAACCCTAACGATTTTCATGGCCCCAAGAGGTTACCAGATTTGGCGCGATTTCGCTTCATTTAGCGACTGGCCCTTAATTTCCCAGTCGCCTTCAAAAAAACACAGGAATTTAAAAAACATTAAACGGAACATACAGATAAAGAAATTACAAACATTTGCCGACACACAGCAAGAAATCACGTGTATAATTTCAGCTTACATTGCAGTCTTTTCCAACTTCATTTATCTAAATATAGGTAAAATTCCTGATTTAAGTAAATAAATAACTAAATAATGCACACTTTAACAATATGCAAAGTCGAAATTCTTCTCAACTTGGTTTAAAAAGTGGAAAACTTTAATCCAAAGGCAAACCTCGTGGTTTCTTATATTCGAATACGAATAAAAGCGTCTATTTTAATTGTATATTCTAAATAAAAACTAAAATACAATTACACAGAAAATATGAAAAGTGAAGCTAAAGATCAATACACTTACATATTGCAGAACACAAATATAACTTTTAGACCATCCGAAAAATGAACATTTGAAACAAGTTCACATGTACCACAAAGCTGACAGACAAAGAAGATTGCTAAGTCTTTCTGCCCCGATAGACGAAAAATCAAGCTAGGGTGCGAAGGAAAATTATATAGAAAATGGACAATTTCGTATTTCAGAGGAGAGTAAAAAGGAACTTCGTATATTTTATACGAGTTCTAAAGGCCAGGAAAAAAAATATAGGACAAAATAAAATTAAAAATAAATGGCCCAAAAGTAATGGAGGGGAAAAAAAATAAAAAGGGCCTATAGAAAGAAGAGAAAAGGAAGTAAGAAAATGTTCTAAATACGATTGTGTCCAAACAAAAGTATATATTAAGTAAGGTAACATATAGTATTGCGGTATTCAAATATATTCATCCACTTTTTTTTTTTTTTTGCAAAAAACATCAGACAAGATCATAAAACCATACACAGTGCGAGAGCATATCAGCAAAATTAAATAAATAAATAAATATCAGAATTTTTTTCGTTAATGATTTTTTAAACATTATATTTATTAAATAATTTAACCAACAAAATTTACTATATATTTGTACTTGTCTAAGAATTTGAGGCACACTTTATTAGTATATGCTCATAACTCTAATCGATGTATTCAAGGAAATATAAATTAATCTTATTGTTTTCTTAATTTGCGAATTGGAAGAAAAAATTGCAATCGAAAACAGTAAAACTGCCACGTTTTACAGTTATCGATGCCCAAGATCCCGTTTCTCCGTCTCGAGAAATTCCTCAAAGGGGCCCAGATGGGAAGTGCTAACAGACGGCGTCTACTGATAAGGATAGCGTCACTACAGGTTACAGGAAAAACAAGCATATAATATAAAGCAATTTCTAACTATTATTTAATGTAAGAGGCCTATAACCATAATAAATAAATGAATTTGAAAGCACTTCAATAATATATATTTGATTTAGTTTAAAGGAAATAAGGCTACTTATCTGAAAGCTCCTGTTTTCCTTCGGATTGCAGAAGAATGAACAGCGAGGAAGATGAGACCCTTTCGCACAGAAAAACTGTCACATTTGAGGGCGAGACACTTCGGAGAAATTTTTTTAAAGTTTTTTAAATTGATTAAGGCTTTTTTCCGGAAAACACACATAAAAATTTCGGAGCTGGCCAAGCTGCTGTCTCCATCTTTCGTGATCACAGCGCCCTCCACATGTACCATCTAACACTTCACAAAGCGTAACAAAGAGCACGTATACAGTCAACCGTCCGGACTTCAATGTGAATCTCCCAACAAATTCTTTGCTCACTAGAGCTGGAGCAAACCGCATGTATTCGTTACCAAGTAACGGGTACAGTCGGTCACAAAAGTATTTGAACGCCAGTACTCTATCAGAAAATTATAAGATGGTCCTCCTCCTGAATCTTGGAATGATCTTTCTGAAACCACTTTTTTAATCCAAGATTGGTTATATATATATATTTATTATTATTATTACAATAAGGAAAAAAACAGGTTATTGAATAAATACAAGATTTTTTTATTTATTATTACAATACAAAGAAATTCTTAAGATAGTTCCAATATAATTTCAGATATAGAATTCCATAAGATTTCTGTCTCATTTGAAGTTAAGTGATCTAAACAATCTTTCACTAATAAATCCTCCATTACACTTTCCAAGTCCATAAAATCATCCTCCACAGAAGGCGTTTCTTGGTTCATCAAAGAAGATCGGTAACTCTTCCGTTTCTTGATGGGTAATTTATAATCATCATCATCATCATCATCCTCGATCGTGATGACTTCATTGTCTCTTTTCCGGGACTTGTTAGCCTTCCATATATTATCTAAATGGAATTTATTACAAATATCGTTTACTTGAAATGTTGTGTAGGATGTTGGGGTTTGGAAGGTTTCTTTCAACTGCTCCCAAAGAATTAATGGGCACCTGTTTACAAGACACAGGCTCTTTTGTGTTGTGAGAATGAGATAATGGGTCTTCGGAGGAACTGCATAATACCCGAAAGGTCTTAACACATATCGTTTATATTTTTTCTCATTGATCGCTTTAAACTCCTTGGCAATTAGATTTTGGCAATTAGTGGATTCATAGTAGAGAATCTTGCAGGCTGTGGTTTGATAAATATGAACTTCGTCCTCGGCTGTCGTTCTCAATCCAAACGTAAAATAACAGTTGGTGAGAAAAATATTTTTCCATCGGAAATTGAATCTTAAATCTGTATATCTCCGTCCCGTTTGAATAGGTCGTCTTAGAACTTGATCCACCCGGTCCGAAGAGAAGGGTTTGCAATCTTTAATATCTCAACTGCCTACCAAGTTCCTTTCCATATTCTGAGTGAGTAATTCCGACGATGCCTCAACATGCTTAAAGTAAACACTGACTTTGTTAGCCGGTAAATAAGGAATACATTTGGTACAATGATTAGCAAAATAGACTTTTAGATTTCCAATTCAGAGAGCGTCTTCAAATCATCAGCACTCGAAACAGCCTGGGTCGCGAAAACATCTATCAGGGAC
The DNA here is from genome assembly GCA_000611955.2 of Stegodyphus mimosarum. Classification (NCBI taxonomy): domain Eukaryota; kingdom Metazoa; phylum Arthropoda; class Arachnida; order Araneae; family Eresidae; genus Stegodyphus; species Stegodyphus mimosarum. The sequence goes on along the minus strand of KK121914.1, from coordinate 19,585 downwards.
ATGACTACGCTTCTAATAGAGCTGCTTCTCAGCTTTTGTAGTCAGGCCGTTTAAAAAAGGGAAAAAAATCACGTTTTTTAAGTCTTTCTACAACATACAAATTGTTTTCCGAAAAATTTATAAAAATTATTTAAAAATAAATCATAGAAAATGTGCTAATTATATTATTATAACTATATTAATAAGACCCAAGTTTCAAATTCTGAAAGATGGATATTTAATATCTTTGTGGAAGTTTAATAAAAAAGAGAGATATTAAAAAATACACGCTTTTGCAAAAACATCGAAGCACCATGAAGGAAGTGGTTGCTTTTGATGATATTGAATATGTGTATAGCTCGTACACAGATAATAAATTATTAAAAACTCGAGCTAATAGTACCTGTTCACGGCTCACAATCACCCACTGAGTGTTCAAATTTATCGAACCTCCCCTAGCAGCAACGCATACTTGAATTTGTCGAGGCAAAGGAGTGGCAGAGGTTCCTAATGTCAACTTGCGACACATTCTGCCACGTATTCATCAGTTGTCACTCCAGATATGTGAAATTTTGCGGTGCCCGAATCTGGCGGCCTAACATGTCCCAGACGTACTCGATTAGTGAAAGGTCTGGTGAACTTACTGGTCAAGGAAGGGTATCGAACGCACGGAGACAGTCCAGAGATATGCGAGAGGTATGTGGCCTGGCATTATCTTGTTGGAAACTGGCCCCAAGATGACGTGCCATGAAGGTACCGGCCGCAGGTTTGCAACCGACCGCAGGATGGTATCAACATATCATTGAGCTGTTGAAGATGTACGGAGAATAACTAAAGATGACCTGCTGTCATAAGAAATAGCGCCCCACATTATCACACCAGGGGTTATAGCTGTATGCCTTTGTAAAACAAAGGATGATTGGGACCGTTGACCCCGTTCTCGCCAGACTCGAACACGGTGGTCATCTGCTTCAAGAATGAAGCGGGATTCATTTCTGAACTCTATACGATGCGAGTCTAATGGCAGCCATGATGATCGACTGCGACACCACTCCAGACGACTCCGCCGATGTTGTCGGATCAAAGGCAAACGCCTTAAGGCCTCTGTGAGCTAACCCTGCCTCAGACAAGCACTGTGAGATGGTGAATGGTACCACAAGAGGTATAGACGTGGCTGTAATGCGCTGAATACTCGACAATGATACCATTGGGGCATTTCCTGCCTCACGAACAATCATCCTATCTTGCCTCGCATTTCTGCCTCTTGGCCTTTCAGAGCCTTCATTTCGTAGGCAAGTTCCTTGGCGCAAACATCGCTGTCAACATTTTTGCACAGCAGTGTCTGTACGCTGCAGGTGGCGGCCTATTTCTTGGTATTATCACCCACCTTCACGCAAACCTACAATGCGACCACGTTCAAAGTCGTTTAGTTGTCTGTAGGGTCTTCGATATTGTCGTAATGGCATCTTTAGTTGCTTCTTTACGGAATTGCAATGGCAGCAACAAAAATAAAAGATACATTTTTCGTCTCTGTTACTGGTTTTATACTTTGCGAATTGCGCACGAGAAATGCGCGCTATGATCGCAATTCCTGTTCATTTGTCTTTGATCGTTTCCGTGTTCGATCAAGATGTTTTTGCATACCGAATTTCGTCACGATCGCAAAAGTCCTTCTTGATGCTTCGATTGTTTTGCAAAAGAGTGCATATATAAAATTCAGTTAACATTGAAGAGCTAAAATTTTGAGAGCTAAATTTTTTAAAACCTACTCGTGCGATTTTTACAAAATTTGGCACTTTGGCGTAATTTGAGTTGTAGAATCAAAATATATAAAAATATTTGCATGTAATTTCAGAGACAGTCCGATTTGATGTCAAAATACTTATATTAGAGAACTGCTGTATATATCCTAAGTCGCGCTTTCGAGACATGAAAAACGCAAGTTGAATTTCATCAACCAGCCCAGTAGAACGGGAAACACAGAACTGTCCCCTCCTTTTTTTTCGCAGTGTACGTCATTTCTTAATATAGAGGATGTTTACACATTTTTATAACGATTTCGATTTTCTCCATGAATTTAAATGTTAATTTTAAAATACCAACGTGGCTGGAATCTAATTGGAATAAGGTTTAGTTTTCGCCTGCAGTATTAAAAACATTCTCTTCTTTAAAATGTCGGTGAAAAGCAAACAACGGATCGAAGGTTATATATTTGCGCTGTTCAAAGAGAAATACTTTTATTCAATTATTAAAAAAAGATGTGAAAAGCAGGGTTTTAATATTTACTCGTAAAATAGGTTACATAATTAATATGAAAGGAAAAAAAGTCAAAGTTTACAACTGATTGGCAAAAAATGCGTACCCAACAATGGTACGTACAGCTCTTATTAAATCTAAAATCTCATCTCATGTTTTCAAGGAAAATCCAGTCCCCCAAAGAGCTATTGCAAAATCTTTAAATATCTCTGTAAGAACTGTGAACAAAGTATAAAAATCTGATTTAAAACTAATCAAAACAAAACACATGATGTTCATCCTCTAGCGCCTATACATGTTTCTCAGCGTAAGACTGTGTGCAAATCAGGGCTGTGGAGTCGGAGTCATGGAGTTCTTTTCGCTTAGATTTTGGGGTAAAAGGAGTCGAAGCTAGAGTCGTTAAAAACATTTCGGCTCCATATGGACAGTTTAAATTTGAAATTAAATTCAAGTGAATGTTAAAAAATTTAATGAAAAACTGAGTTATTATATTTATTTATGGGTTACATGCATTAATAAATAGTTCTTTTGTATTTTATTGACGTATTAATAAATAAACGTGAGGGAGGAGAATGGATGTGATATTTGCCATTATTGATTATATTGATTAGACTGATTCATTTAGTTAAAATTCTCATTGGTAAATTTAGGGAAGCAAGAATTCCAAAATTGGTGCCATTCTTAGGAAGTGAGCGGGAAAAGAAGGAATTATTGATCAAGCAACGGGATGGGAAAGTACATTATTTGATGATACAGCGATTGTTAGAATTAAGAATCTTTTTAGAAGGTGTAGATAACCCTAATGTTTCACTAACAGAAAGCCTGTGGAATGATCTTGCAGAATTGGAAACTCTTCTCTCTACGCCATATATAGTCATAAAAAAGCTATAATCTGAAGAATTAACAGGAGCCGAGAATGGAAAAATGCGGTGTTTGTTCTTTCTGAAATGAAGGGCTTATTGCTGAAGGAATTATTTCCTCAATGAAGAAAAGAGAAACTAGTTTGCCAGACAATGATATCTTGCTGGGTACAATATATACAGATCCAAAACACCGAATTTTGTTGCATGACGAGCACATTAAAAAGGCAAAGAAAGTCATCCATGAACTTTCACTAAGAATGAAATTATTCTCAGAACAACTGGAGTATTCAGATCAGGACAGTCCAGCTGCAGACATTGCAACTGAGTTTCTATTATCCTCTTCCAGTGATGAATTAGATTTTAAGAAATATTTGGATAATATTGCAAAAGCTAAGGCAAAGCGAATGAAAATAAAGAACCAAGAGCCTTTAAAATATGAAATTGAAAAATACAAACAAGATTTCTACACTGCCTTTGAAGAAATAGAGAACATGATCACTCTTGCAAGACACCTCTTTTAGAACATATAAAATTTGTCCTGAAAAGTTAAAAGAAGTAGCCCTAACAGTAACAGCTCTTCCTCCTACTCAAGTTAATGTGGAAGGAATCTTGCCAGTTCTGAAGTTTATCAAATTGGATTTACGGTCCTCTAATAAAGGCCTTGCCGAAGCTATACTGTTTCTTAGAAATGACTAATGCCAGTTTTTCCATTTCTTAACAAATGCTAATTAATATAAATAATTTTCCATGCGCTGAATTTTTCCTATAGCATCTATTACTTCTTTTATATTATAATAAAAACTGTAACACATGTGTATATGTTTACATATATATGAGGGAGTCGGAGTAAGAATCGGTTTAAAATTCCAGGAGCCGGAGTTGGTCGTTTTCCCTACCGACTCCACAACCCTGGCGCAGATTACTGTATGAAAATTATTTGGCAGGTAAAAAAATGCAAATATATAGTTACAATTGATGAGGCTGTGATATACGTATATCACTGCAATAGAAAAAGATGATTTACTACCGAAAATTAAGTGTAAAAGACTTAATATGTTGGTTCAGAGAAAACAAGGAAAGTTTTTCTGAGGTTTTTATGGTTATTACTGGATTCTTTTACAGCGAGAAAAGTAATGAATAATGAAATGATATAATGAAAGCAAGATAAATGTCAAAATTAATTTGGATTACTTTCGTAAATATGTTTTACCACCTTTAAAAAAAATTCCATCTCTTTATCCAAATAATCTTCACCGTGTTAAGTTCCATCGAGAAAAGGCTCCGAGCCATACCTCTAAATCTACTGTTCTGTTTTTTGAAGAAAATGAGAAATGAAAGTGGAATTGAAAATATTTCCTTTCAATACATTCCACCCAAGCCCCCTGATGTATCTCCTATGGAATACTGTGCCTCTGAACCTTTAAAACATGTTCTTTATTGTGAATTCTGGAATATTGTGAAGAAGGAGTGGAACAAAGTCAGCCTGATGTTTTACGAAAAGGAATTTTATCTTGGCAGTCAAGATGCAATATGATAGTTCAACAAAAGGACTATCAGATGGAATACATTAGAAAATAAAATTCTAAGGTTTGTTCATATATAAATCTATGCAATGTCATTACAAAAATGGCTGAACACTCTCTGTACTCAGGCTGATCAAGAGTAACCTGCTCTGAAATGCAGTTTCAAATTTTTTAAAAAAACTAGATAGTTTATTTAAATCAAGCAGTATATTACATATATATAAAAAGCTGAATCAACATGAAAATTTAAGATATTGATTTCACAGACCCATATAAATTGGAAAACTATTGAATTTTAATTAAACAGGCACTGTTTCTGAAATATGGAGATTTGTCTTACAGAGTACTACTAGGTTTTTTAATTTAGTACATTTTACGGGCAAACATTCTTCAAAATTCTTGTTTTGTAAATTTGAAGAATTTACAAACGAAATTCTTCAACTTGGTGAAACGTTCCTCAAATTTACAAAAGAAATTCTTTGAATCGATGAAACATTCTTTACATTTACCTTTTCATATCACTGCTATGTGTATCACAAGCACCTTTGTATACAAAGAGGATACAATAATTTCATTAAATTCTTCTTGGTGATGTGCACAAAACTGTCACCAGATTCTGGGGTAAAACGTATAGAGGAAGATGTGCACAGTCTACCGCAATTTAGGCAAGTGAAATTTTAAATTTTAACTTTTCAATATTATTGATTTCCTTAGGAAGCTATTTTACCTGTAAACTGTTAAATTTCTAAGATGCGCATGTTTAAAATTTTATTATTTAGAATTGCTAATATCTCATTCTAAATGAAAAAATATTTGTGCAACATTGCTAAAGCATGTGTCATATTCTGCAATAGCTCATTAAAATAATATATACTATATACGTTCTGTTTCAGAGTGATATGATAGGTTCCATGTCTAACATTTCAGAATTTTCAAAAGACTTCAATTCCCCTCCAAGTTCAGCTATGAATCCAAGAAAAAGTGCCGAGTTTGGAGACATAACTGAAAAAATCCCTATTTCAGAGCAGCTACTGTTTTTTATCGGGACAGGAGTCGTCGCCAAATTGTCAGCTAAATTCGCCAAGAGATTGATTTGTATGAACTCGTCAATGTTTACTTTCAAAATTGTTACAAAATTTGCATATTAAAAAAGTAAAAGGACGCGGCTGAAAATTGGCAACGAGAATACAATTTCTAAAGATGTAACGGTCATTTTTGTTTTTACTATTCTTGTGTTTACCATGAATTTGAAAATTTGGGACTTCTTCCGGAACGAGGAATTTAATAAGTATAATTTTGTCTATTCCGATACTAGTTATTATACTCAAACTTTTGAAAAGTTATGGGACAGCACGAAACAGATTTCAACGTGCCACTGAACGTAACCAATTAGATTCTTATTTGAGTTAAAATGGAGGCAGCAACGTAATAAAAGGCAAATCTTTTGAGACATTTTAAATTATATCCGTAGTTTCGTGCCTTCGCATTAATCTTAATTTACTAAATTCTCTAACGGCCCACCAGCGAATGATCGCTAAAGTCACTGAACACAGTTAGTTCGGTTTGAAGTTCGAATCCCGCGAACGTTTTCGTGATTTTCCCCATGTGTAACGTGTATACAAGCGAGCTTCCCTTAGCAAGTCCTCCACGAAAGTATCCCTTCTCGTTAGGCAAGTAGCCCTCGAGGCTTTGCCGTAATCACATAAACCAAACCTAAATTCTCCGATTTTTTAATTGATTCCCTAACCGATTTTTTAAATTTCTTTAGTTGATTTGGTCTTTGGTCTTAATTAATGCTTAATTTACATTAGAAATGGGTAAAAGTTTACAATTGGGTGCCCCTTGTATTTTGGCGATTCTGTTTTGACGCCAAGATCGGTGCCAATAAGACACAATTTCAAGATGGCCGCTACACAAAACCAAAACAAGAAGTCAAAGAATTTCACAAACTCCGTGTCAATGTACACATCGACCTATTTTCACTTAAAAAACATCAGAGAATTGCACAAACTAGTCATTGTACATTGCCTTGACTTTGTCCATGTGCACATCGATTTATTTTTAATTAAATAAATCAAGAAGCTAAAACCATGTTAAAACTTTCATAGTAACCAGAAATGGGGTTTCATCGCCAAAACTGAACAAAATTTTTCGCCAGTAGAAAGGGCACCCAATTCTACACTAGAGCCTAGAAATGTTTTAACTGTACGAATATCTGCTATGCTATTTTTTCCTTTGGATTTTCCTCCAACTAAACCGTATCGTATATATTTGGCGATTATTTTCATGCTTCGAATTTTTCGCTTTTGGCGATATCTGAATCCGATTCCGACAACAGAACAGTACCCAGAAATATGTTATTAATAATCTGAAAGTATTAGTTTACTGTTGTTATTGATGCACGTGAACTCGGGTATTACACATAAAATGTTTAAATAATAGAAAATCTATAAACATTTTTTATTTGGTTAAATAGGGCCCACCAGCGGCCGAGCGGTAAAGACGCTGAACACTGGTAGTTCGGTCCGAGGTTCGAATCCCGCGAACGGGCTGGCTGCATGGGCGTTTTCGTGGTTTTCTCCATGTGTAACGTGTATACGAGCCAGTTTCCTTTAGAAAGTCCTCCACGAAGGCATCCCTTCCGTTAGGCAGATAGCCCTCGTTTGCTTTGCCGTAATTGAATAACCTAACCTATTTGGTTAAATAAACCGCTGGAAGTGCTTTTCATGATTTTTCATGCTTTATAATTTAAATCTATACGTGACTAGTGTAACTTTATCAACCAATATTAAAGACAATTTTACAACGTATTTGCTTTTTAGACTGAGTCGAGAAAATAGGATCGCAAACATTTCAGATTTCGGAATTATGACTCTAAACACTGACATAGCAATCAATACTGGCACTCATTTCTCTCAGATTCCAAAGTCTTTAAGTAACATTAAACAACGACATCAAAAACGGCTTCAACTAAATACTTTACAAGAATAGAAATAAAATCAAATACTTCGTGATGCATTTTCCAAATATGAAATAAAAGCATATGGACCAAACAAAAGATTAAGAATATCTGATGTGTACATTACATGAATTCCTAGTCCGAAATATTAAATTATACACATTTCAGAAATACACTGTGTGTCATAAGGGAGTAAGAGCAGGAAACCATAAGGAAAACCATGAGGGAAAGCCCAAATTAATGATATAACTAATAACTATTATGTTATTAGAAGCGTAAAATTTGTGCACGTGCTTTAGATACCATTCCCACTGGATGTAAAATCTGATTGTGAACTTACTTGTGTTAGCTGCCGAAATATGGCCGTACGACTGAAGTAAATATAGTTTGTATGAACTAAAATATACTCCGATAACCAAATGGTGGAGATACTGAAGCAACAGGAATTAGCGTAAGTTGCATAAATTTGCAGCACTAGTTTGGAAGATTTGAATAGAGCCTTCTTCATCAATTGCAGAAGTGAAAATGATGAAGGAGGAACCTGTTCTAAAGATTATATTGATATCAAAACCAGAAGGAAAAAATGTTGGAAGTGGATTAAAGGAAAAAAAATCGAATCACATATATTTTTAACAATGCATAACGTATTTCTCCCACCCTCTTCGCATGCCTTCGTAGTGTAGAGGTCAGCACACTCGGCTCGTATTCGAGAGGTCCGTGGTTCGAGTCCCGGCGAGGGCATTACTCATTTGTCTCTTCTCCTGCTTCAAAAATACCTAATAAATGTACAGTGGCGCCCGAACTAAAAAAAGTGATGGATGATGATTGTCCACCACCAGGATTTGGCGATTGAGCCTCTAAGGAGGGAGGTTAGGGGACTCCTCCTTTAAAAGGGAAAACTATATGGGTATTTCTCCCGCCTTCTTAGCATGCCTTCGTGGTGTTCTTCGTGTTCGAGAGGTCTGTTGTAAGAGTCCCATCGAGGGCATTGCTCGTTTTTCATCTCTCCTGCTTCTAAATAACCTGATGTCTCTACATATGCTTATGGAAAAATTCAAATCTGTTATTAAAGTAGCATCTCAATTACTGCAATGGATATTAATTGGCTTGAATGAAAGTTCGCGTGCTTTGAAAAACATTTATATTAATCTACAAGCCACAATGAAAGACAAATGAAAAAATCAGGACAGAAACTGAATTTATTCAGATATTTGGGGCGTCTAGAACAAATTTAAATATGAAAGGGACAAAGGTTATTTTATCCCTTTAAGAAGAAGGGGAATGATGAGCTATGTGAAAATAACAGGTTTTGAAAATCATAAAATGATTTTAAAGAAAAAGTGTTCTACGCTATTTTAAATATCAAGTTGAGAAATAGATTGAGTAGATACGTTATATTTCCATAATGCTGGAAAGGAATGAAGAAGATTTTATTGATACACTGAAAATTCAATTATTATTTTTTTTATAAATTCTTTGAGAGCAGAAATTCCAAAGCTGCAGGCCATTACGAATAAAGCTAAATTAGCTATGATAAAGTGCGACCAGTTATGACAATGCACTGAAGTGTGAAACTTATTTACATTATACTTGTGACTACATGTTAACGCTGCTGCGGATGAGAGATTATCCTTAAAAGTGAAATTAATCAAATACATTTACGAAACAATATGACACATGATCTATTGCCAAACTGTTGCAAGTGAAGTTGGAATTACGGAGAAGATGGATGTCCTGGAATTAATAAATAATTTTGCGGAAATGAAAGGCACAGACACAGGTTTTTACAAAGCAGATTTTTTTATTTACCAGACACTTGAGCAGCGAGCTGACAAAAAATAACTGTCATAAAAATATACGTTAAGATTTTGAGTCCAACTAGTGCAAGTCTATAAAATACTTAATATTTATTTAGTTGCATTGTGAATTAAATGTATTTTAATTTAAATCAATCAAATTAAAAAGTTTGAAAAAGTATTATTAAAATTGCGTTTATTGGTTTTAAATTGCTTAGTTAATTCATCAGTAACAGACTGATTAAATTTAAAAGTTAGATATCTCACACTTCGCCGAATGGAAACGCACTAACGCGTGGCAGATAAAAATATTTTATTTCTGGCAGTGGCAACAAATTGCCTTTAAGTCGCTGAATTTGTTAAAATAAAATAATAATAATAATAATAAAAACCATGAGTATTAAAAGAATTGGCATTTAGAAGAAAGTGAATTCTTTACTTTGAATTTTTTTTTTTTTTATCGAGTGCTGTAAACGGAGAGGGAGAACATTCACTGTATATATATATATACGCAAGAATTTCTTCGGTGAACATTCAGTTGCAGTGGGTTCCTAAGCGTTGTTTACTTAATAGTGTCATACTTATAAAAGAATCAAACTTGTCTCGTGCTGCCATCTATTGGTGCCATACCTAAATGTTAATAACATGTCGAATTAGTAGTTGAGCAATTAAAATATTACAATGCCAGTTTTCAGAAATTAAAACACGCACGAGAGGGAGAAATCACATAATTTTATGACTGCAGTGAAAATGATTCATTCTGTTTATTTTGTGTGGATTTATAGGATAAATATAGGAATAATTTCTGCTTTAATATTTTGCCATTCATTATGACACTGCAAACGTTTTGTCCGTTCTCAGTTTCTATTTTGCTCATGACCCACTTCTTTATGAACTGTTTTACCCAGAATTTAAAAGAACAGAACTGTTTTACGTAAAAAGCGTTAAGTCCATTTACTCGCCTTATCGCGCCATATTGGAATAAGAGTAAATTCTTCTGTAAAGTTATTCGCAACATTCAGGAAATTCGGTACAGGTTAAGTTTATTTTGGAGCAGAAAACATGAAAGATGAGCAATGCAGAGCACCCTGGAATTTCTTTATTGCTAGCCAGGTACATTTCCATGTAAGCAGATACGCGTTAAGATCAGAAGCAGTGGCGGATTGGCCAAAGAAATCGGCCCTGGCAGGATAAAATATGCCGACCCTAAGGCCCCATATGAAATGTTCTATTTTGCTCATATAATATAAGTTATCATTGTTATCATCATCATTATAAAAAATGATTTTATAAAATAAAAATGTATCTTTGCATAAAAGTAACACTTTATTTATATACATATATAATATAGACTACAAACTAAAGAGCAGTGACTAAATGTAAATAAAACAGCGGCTGATTCATAATTAGCCATTCAAATATTTTTTAATTATGGGCGCCTGGGCAAATATTTCCTCCATTATATCTTCAATTTTTACTTTAGCCAAAATATCCTTCTCTGTGTTCATCAATAGCAATGACTCCATATAAGGTAGCAAGATTATATGGAGCCATTGCTATTGTAAAAAGTAGATTAAGGAGTACTGTGAAGCATGATAGTACTCCTTAATCTACTTTTTACAATTTTTAACTTTAAAAAAGCTATTTCGCATTCAACTTGCGTTATAGATAGGGTCAGTACAAACTTATAAACAAAAAGATATCGGCGTACGCGTTACTATGTAAATTATATTTCAAGAGTAATTTATATAAGGCGCAATTTTTGCAAAAATTGCAAATAGCTTGGAGTGAATGTTCATTAACAGATAGAGCACTCTCTCCTTCTGATGCGGTATCAGATTCAAAATAATGATTTTCATTTGAATATTTTAGTATTTCCCATTTACTTACTAGGTTCTGACATTCGTCCTTAAGATTAAAAATTGTTACACCTGCATAGTGTCTAATAATATAGATAAATAGTCGAAAGAGTTTAGCGATAATGGCTTCGAAAAGTTTTGGGGATGGAGAAGAGCTATGTCTTCATACAACTTCCCATGCCTTTTAAACCTACTTACCAGCGATGAAATGGTGTTATCCATTATCAAATCAAAGACAGTAACTTCGAGTTATTTGATAGGGCAATTGAATTGGCAATAGTCGGACAATTTTTTGTGGGCCACCCCTCCCATCTGCTTCCCTTTTCGGCATCTTCTATCAGGTAGTTCTTCTTCTATAATTATATCACAACCCAGCCTTTATTATTGTACTCCGTTGCAAACGATTTTGATGCGTTAAATATTAAATCAAAGTTTCTTGAAATGACCTTTAAACAGCTTGTAACATCTCTAACCATATTATATGCTAGGATGTAATCTAGTCCTTTAGTCTGCAAATATTTTGTTACTGGCTCAGTATTTTGAAATATTTTCAAATATACGCGAGCAGACAAAATAATTCTAAAAGTTGTTATTTTGTCCAGAATAGATTTTGCCAGTTGTTGTATCTGTGCATTTTGTATATCAATGGAAGCAATACTTTTGAGTGCAAATATTAATTCTACGTATAACAGGCAGGCGAATGTGTCAAAAATTTTCAGGCGAATGTGCCAAAAATTTGTTTTAGGGCGTCTCTTTTTATGAAGTTTTTGTGCACTTACTTTGATTTTTCGTTTATCCGTTCTAAGCACCCAAAAAGTAATGTAAAAAAATTCAGCCCTAATATTTTTTGCCAGCAACTTACATTTTTCAGTGACACAGTAAAATTCGTAAAAGTAAAGCTGCGGTATCTCATGTGAGTTTAAGTGCGATATGCGGTCCGCGCATCCATGTCTCTCTCTCGCGCAGGGCTCTCTCGCCGAGTCATCTATGTCGATTCGATCATTCGAGTTTTTTGCTCCGGCCCACCGGGCATCTGCCCGTCGGCCCTATCCGCCACTGGTCAGGTGAAAATTCTTTGCATTTAAGTCATTGTTTAAACTTCGTTAAAAAAATTATTACTTCGTAAGTAAGTAATTTAACAGTAGACGAATGCTTATCAAACGTTCTGTAAGCATTAAAGGAATACCGTGATCCCCTTTGGAAACGATTGATTTATATAGAGAAGAAATCATGTTCTGCATTCATTAAAACAAGATTCGTGAATGTGTTTTTGTGTTTTCAGCATTTGTATTTCCATTGATGCAGAATTTTCATAAAAGTGTATTAAAAAAAAAAAAAACACCGTTTACCTTAAGAATTTCCGACAGAGAGTTTGGCGATAAAAAATTTTATTCTGTACAGTGCTGCCACTGCTTGTTTTCAGGTCGTTGAGTTTGCTCATCAAAAATTGAATAAGGTTTTACAAAATATGAAACAAAATCGAAATTCAAAATTCGGTTCAGGTTATTCAAAGTTTAATAGCTTTAGGTACCGTCATTTCTTCACAATACGATGAGTATACATACATACGTACGTGAGGATTCTTCATTATTTAATTTGTGGCAATGCAATACTTGGTGGCAACAATTTGAAAAGTAATTTGCCGTTTGTATTGGACAACGCAAAATCCCATTTCGTGACTAATAGTCTCTTTGGGGCAACGCCGTTTTGGGCTAAAAACCCTTTTGATGCTACAAGAGCTACTTTATTGTGATTTCCTCTAGGACATAAACAGATGTAAAATTTCCCGCCCCCCAAACTTTATAATGGTAACATTCTATAAACTTATCCATTCTAAAAGTTTAATTTCTGGCGATTTTAAAACTGATTCCATTATATATTTTTTTCTATTTAGATTAAGGCATCTTATTTGGATTGATAAATGTGCTGGAATTAACTCAGCTTTTACTTTAGTTTGATTTAAGCCGCTCAGTTTAATCTTTTCAGCGCGCTTTCATCTTTTTACTTCAGAATAGCTCAACGTTCTCGAAAGCTCGAGCTACTCCTTTTCAAAGTATCTCAAGGGAGCTTCCTAGAGGTGTTTATTGTTTTCAGTTCATGGATTTTCGAATCCTAGCATTATAATCAGTATCGCTTTTTGAAAGAAACATTTATTACAAGCTGTTTGAAATTAATCAATTTCTTAACTTATTTTAATAATTTCGGACGAATGGAATTATATTTCGCAAAGAAAACCTTTTTAATTAACAACAAACTTATTTATTTAGCATTCTAAACATATCAATGAAAGAACATTCCGTGCATTGTTTCGCTCAAAACATAAGTAAACAAAACATCACTTTTGCCACAAAAAATCTGCATTATAATGAACATATTAAATTATTATGGATTAAATGAGTTCGTGCACGTTCCTTAACACAAGCCTTGAGTAGCCGTCTATTCGTTAATTAATAAAATGCATAAATCTTCTCGTGGTTTTAATTTAGGACTGGTCATTGGTCATCAGGTTACAATAGGCATTTAGCATTGAAAATATGCTTTTACCTATATCTGAAGTTTCTACCTGAGGGCGCTGGCGTTATTTTAAAGTTTAACAGCACAGGAGTGCTCAAACCGAAAAGCCGAATTCATGGACGTGCGCGACCATCTAGCAACCAAAAGAGTCTTTAACCGAAAGCGAGAGATTTAATCACGAGCTTGAAATTTTGTAGGGGGATTTCAGTCAATAGAAGCACTATGAAAAAATAATTTCCAGATGGGAAAACACATGTTTCTTGTAACATTTGGAGTATGCTGCAATATAACACTTGGAACAATTTGAAGATGAAAATACACAACATAAATCACTATGTCCAAAACCTGCTTAGTCAGCTATTGCAAAGTATTGCAGATCCACTTTGTCGGGTGACAAAACACATAAACTTGAAAAAAACATTTGAAAATGATGATAATAAATGAATACAGAAGAATAAAATGTCTGCTTCGTAAAAATTTGAGAAACAGTATCCATATAACTTAAGATGAAGTATCATAGGGAGTCCCCCCCCCGACGTTTTGAACTAGATTTTACTTTCTGTGTCTACTACTATGTTTTCTGCCACAACTGCTTAGTTTTTTTTGAACTAGGATTTTACTTTCTGTGTCTACTACTACGTTTTCTGCCACAACTGCTTGAAAATTGTTTTAGTTACTGAACTGAAATATGCATGTAGAGATCAGACAATAATTTCTTTTTAATGTGACATTTATATCTTTAAGTAGATACATAATTATTGTAACTTTGTGCAATTTTTATGGTAAACTCTTCGACATGTTGGACTATAATCTGAAGTTTACAGATTGCTGTACTTTCCAATCATCTTTGTAGTTGATGCAGCAGTCTACCAGTTAAAGGAATAAACGTGAAATAATATTTAAGTAGTAAACCAAGTGGATAACTCGAGATTGTCTCTAAAGCGTGACGTTAATGCTTAGTAGGTCTTTATCGAAAAGCTGATCATCTCTCTTTTTCATAAAAAAATCCATAAAAGATCCCGTCTCCACGACTAATACGTTTGAAATGCTGAAAGCTATGCATAAAAGGGTATTCAAGGCCAATTATTGCATACTTAAAATGACAGGTCTTCAATGTAGACCCCGATTACTGCCCACAATACTATCAGGGAGAGATTTCTGCCCAGGACCGCTACATCCGGATCTCAGGTCCTTAAGCAACCTTTGAATCCTTGCTTTAAGCACCCCGAAATCATCTTATAATTCTTTATAACCCTAATATCTTTTCATTGAAATGAAAAGAAATTTTAAGTAATTAACAGTTTTGTCCGTGTCTTACGGGCAATGCTTTTTTTTAGTTTGATTTTTTTGTCTGTGCGTTTTATGTTCATCTATTCTCAAACCTGAATTTTGATTGTCTCCTTCAATCTAGTTTAAATATATATATATGTAAAATATAAAGAACTACGATGGCTTTGCTCTACGCAAACAGGCAACCTCTAATTATTTCAATCTAGTTTAAATATATATATATGTAAAATATAAAGAACTACGATGGCTTTGCTCTACGCAAACAGGCAACTTCTAATTAACTTTCCGCAATTTCAGGATCTTCCTCCTAGACCAGAACTTTCGAGTACACTGTGAAATGTTATGTAACCGCCACTATAAATAGCAAGGTACGCTCCATTTTTAGTTGCACAAGGACTTAAAACTTGAAACCATCAAGGACTATTTAAAAAGAACCAACGAAAAAGTTTTCTCCAAAGCAGTCCAATGCGACTACATGAATTACTCACAAGTTTTCAATTACGAAATCCTATATGAAGATAGATACATCAGACCACTTGCTGCTCACACCAATCTGTGAGACGACCAGTACTCTCTTTGTTGCTTCTCGGTCGGTGGTTGTGTTTTCTTTCAATTTGTCTGATTTCGAAATTTGTTGTATTTTGTAGTAGTTATCATTGTAGTGTATTGATTTTGGTTGTTTTCTTGTTGTATCACTGTATCATTGTACATATTGTATCTGCATTTTGTATAGTTTCGAATTGTACCTTGCATTGATTTGAATTGTATCTTGCTGCTTTGTTCTTTAGGGGTTTTTCATCACTTATCTGGATTTGTAATTTGTCATAATTTTGCTTTGTTCCCGGCTTGGCACCTCTTTTCTTTCTCCTTTCCTCCGATTTCTCATCTGAGATTTCTCCACGTCTAGAGTTCATTACGTCATGTGCCTCAGGGCTTTACATCATGAACTGGCAACATTGCCTCGGCAGTAGCTCGGTGATAATCAAGAGTCTAAGTATTTTTAGTCAGACTGCTTCCCGCATTGCTGCCATTAGAGCCTCCGCTACTTTATTTATTCTTCTCTCCTTTGTCTTCATAAGTTATGATGCAGAAATCTTAAATTAGATATTACCTAATTTAAATCACTAATGATATGTAATTTGGTGCTCATCGTCTAAACGAAAAATGATTAGACTAAAGACATGGAACTTTAAAGTGAAATTCTCCAGTCTCATCTTTCCTCTCCTTTTCACACTGCAATGACAGCACCCCGGATACTGATATGACCTGATTGCCAAGCTTCATCATTCCTATGCCCATCTATTAAATTATCATGTATATATACTCCAATAGCTGTCTCTAGCCGTTTATAGACGTTGGCCACTGCTAAAGCCGGAAGCGTTGCCCTTCTTATTATTGAGGCACGTAATAGGTGAGCCATTGTTGCCTAATATGAAGGGACTGGCAAATTACATCCACTCCTTTTCCGAGATTCGAACTCGGGCCCTGTGGTATGGCAGACAGTGTCATTAATCACTTTCCCGTCTGGCCGGCATTCTAGTTTATTTTTATATTCATATACTATCTTAATCAATGTCTCCCCTTTTGTTTGATTTCATGCGAAGCAGATGATTTTTTTTTTCATATATATATTGCGGATTAGGTTTCCTGAATGTTTGGTTTAAACAAATGTTTATTAATTTATTGTAAATGCAAATATAAAACATCTAAGCTCTATTAAATGTACTTTATATACTTAACATCTCTGGGTTAGAAATGGAGATTCTCACTATGGCAGAAGATATTAGCGCTTGTAAGAATTTACTTATTGGACTTTTGTATAATTTCTGATGAAGTTTTACGTTTCTACTCTCCTTTGTAGTGCTAAACCATTGAATTCTCAAAGACAGGCAGACAGCTTATCATCCCTTTTGCCTTCTAACTATAGCAAAACAACTCAGATTGAAGGTTTAAAATAAAACCTATTTTTAATACTTCAACAAAACTAAGAAAATATAATAGAACATATATTTAGCAGCTTGCGAGTAATTTAGAACAAACTTTTAAGTCAATCTGAATGTGAAAATCAAATTAGGAATCTCAATAAACCTTGGTTCAGCCCTGAGGTTTCATAAAGCAGAAGCGGCTTGCCAGAAATAAAGTCGATGCATTTAATTTACTCTTAGAGTTAGCAACTCATAATATGGCAAATTCCCAATATGGTCAACTCATAAAATGGTAAATGCATAGAATGGTATACGTATCATAGGATAAACATCATAAATATGTGTACTATGGGACTAATAATTACGCATCAGCTTATTTCAGAAAAGGCGGACGTGGTGAGTGTGTGCACCTTAAACGTAGTCAGTTGATCAATGTTTTACTTTTGGAGAGTGCTAAGTGTTGCCATAGGTTTTTGAATATGTTTCTATAGGCAAAATTTCTTCTTTCTTTAAATTTTCAAGGAATTTAAGTACATGAAAATGAATTTCCTTAAACTGTGTAAATAACCCTTAAAGTTAAAAAAAATTAGTCAACTAGGTATCATAAATATTATGTTGTTTAATTATTAGAAACTGTTTTCAGTAACTGTTTTCTTTAAGAATCCTGTTTAAATCAGCCTTTGTTGACAGGCAA
>KK121913.1:640154-659025 GCA_000611955.2 Stegodyphus mimosarum | reverse complement strand
AATATTTTGTGGCAACAGTTTGAAAAGTGATTCAGACTTTTAATGTTTCCGACGCAAAATCGCTAAACGGAAACAATAGTCCTTCAGGGACAAAAAGCCGCTTTAGACTAATAATATAATCCGTTGTGGCAAATTTTATCAAAAGTTTTCTAGTTGTCGAGAAATATATTTCTCCATTTTTTTACTGAATACTTCAGTAGTTACTCATACTTCAACCTTAACCTGAAAGTACATTGTTTGGCTTTTAGTGTATTATTATAATCTACGTAGTAATTCAATCTTCTGGTATTATTTTTACTATAGCAAGAATAGGTGATAAACTTGTTACAAATAACGGGGTAAACGAGTTTTCGAGTCACTAGCTCTTTCTCTAAGATTTTATCACAAGTATTATTGCGAGTTTCTATGCAAAAGCAAATAAATCCAGCATTAATGACAGATGTTAAATATGTCCGTTAAAAAGCGCTATCGGCGCATTGTTTAAAATAAAGAGAAGTACTCATTTCGAATTACAGTTCTCTTTGGAAATGTCTAATTAAATAACAGAGTTGAAAATATAGACAGCTTTCCACATTTTGGTTGGTTGATGCATGTTCAGTCCAAAATAGGTTGGTGAGAATTCTCCACTCCATCGACGAATTTCCAAAGAGGTAAAAAAATATTTTATTTTACACATTACTTACTTATAGCAAAGAAGGGGAGGATTATTTTTTTTTAGGATGGAAACTTTCATGAAGGACTTCAGAGGATATATTTTTCTGCAGAAAAAGGCAAAAAACACGCGTATAATCGCTTGTTTCGCAGCTGAAATGCGAACCCAATAAGAAGCTATCACTGTTTAGTACTAGACACTAGCGGGTACTTTTTTTTGTGCGTCTGGAAAGCAAAGGTAAGAAAAGTAATCTAAACTGAATTGTATTTTCTTCGCGAAATTCTGCTAATAATAAAAATCATGTTTACTTTTAAGGGGAAAAAATATTCGTATATTTTCCAACTTTTTAACATTGATTTATTACAATTTGGTACGATTAAACCTATTAGTTTACTAAAAATATTTAAGCAGAAAAAAAAAAAAAACTGAAATTTCCTGTACCTATATACTTTTTGACATTTCATCTACGTAATAAACGAAATTTATGGACAGAAGGAAGTACATTTCTAAATTGTAGAAAATAAATATATCCACAAGAAGATATCCTTTGCTTCAAACTGTAGTAGCAATTAGTTTTAGATGATTAATTTACACTTTCACTAGTACTAAAAAGCTTCTAAGTAGGTTACCTGTAAGAATCGGAAATTATTTAAGAATTGCCCTAAGCATTTCTAGCATTTACCTATTTGTGGGTGATGACTGGTTAGACTGCTGCTATTTTCTGATATTTTTAATTACTTTTACTAAAGATTATAATATTTATATGTAAAAGATATAAGAAAAGACTGAAAGGTTTCAGATATTAATGGTCGCCCGAAAGGGTTCGTTAAGGTTTTTTACGCTCGCAGTCTACCAGTCTGCTGTTTCACTCACTCGTAGTAACACCTCGCCTTTTTTTAGTCCAAAGGAGCTTTTGTCCCTGAAGGACTATTGTTTTCGTTTTGCGATTTTGCGTCGGAAACTTTAAAAGTTTGAATCACTTTTCAAACTGTTGCCATCAAATCTTGCAGCGCTGTATTATATTTAAAGAAATTATAAAATGAAGAATGTGCATAAATGTATGTATGTTTCTCGTATTGTGATAAAACGACAGTACCTAAAGCCATCGAATTTTGAATGCCGTCATCCTGCCACGAATATGGGCATAAGGAAGCCCAAATTTTAAATTTGGAATTTGTTTTATGAACGATTTCCTATTTTGTAAAACTTTAACGAATTTTTAATGAACGAACTCGAGGATTTCAATGCGGGCCATGGCAACGTTGTACAGAAAAAACATTTTTATCTGCAGCGCGTGAAACTGTGTGTAGGAAATTCTAAAGATAGGCTCAGTTTAAAATTATTTTGAGATATTGTTCTTGAACTGAATTTTATGGTTTAAATGCGAAGAACATGATATTCAATAAATAAAAGTAACATACAAAATGTTTAAAAAACGCCCCTTTGGACGTAATTTAAAATCTGAAACCTTTAAGATTTTTTTATAGTTTTTAAAATTTTATTTTTAGCCCAAAGGAGCGTTAACTCAGAAGGGTTTTTAATTTCGTTTTAGCATTTTGCGTCGATTCACTGTAAATGTTCGTATCACTTTTCAAACTGATGCCACCAAATATTATCGCCCTGTGTTATATTTAAAGAAATTAAATAATGAACATAAATGTATGTATGTTTCTCGCATTGTGATAAAAAAAAGGTATCTAGAGCCATCCAGTTTTGAATAACGTAAACCTCCTAGGGGCATTTGGAAGCCCAAATTTGGAATTTGTTTTGTTGTCGATTTCATATTTTGTAACACTTTAACTAATTTTTGATTAAGAAACTCAAAGATTTCAAAGCGAGCAATGGCAACACTATACAACAACAACAACAAAAATTATCTCCAGCTCGCAAGATTGTGTATCAGAAATTCTAAAGATATGCTGATTTTAAAATTATTTCGCGATACTGCTATTAAATTGAATTTTATGGTTTAAGTGTAAAGGACATGATATTTAATAAATAAAGGTAACACAGAAAACGTTAAAAAGCTCCCCTTTGGGCGTAATGTAAAGTCTCAAAGCTTTCAGTTTTTTTTTTTTTTAATTTACGCTCAATGTTTTAATTCCGCTTATTGTGTTTCAAGAAGAAGTATTAAAACTAATTTTAAATTAAAGACAATATTTTGAATAAGGCTAAATATATCGGTTTTCTAAGCACGAAAATGTTTTTTCTTATCACTTTAAAATTAAACTTTAAAGTCAAATTGTGTATTTAAGAAAAGGTATTATTATTTGATGTTATTTCATGATTAATATTAACCAAATTAGTTTTTATAAGAGTATGAAACTAAAGGCTTGATAAAAATGCATAAATGACATAATAAAATTTTAATATAAAATTTACAATTTCTGTTACATTGCCATTAGTTCATTCTCTAACATTATTTTAATATTATTATAAGACGTTTATGCACATTCTTCGTATTCTTCATTTTGCAGTTCCTGTAATTCAAAGTTATCTATTGATTTTAGAAATTTCTCAACGTTCTTCTTGGATTTGACTTCATTGCTTTGTTACCTTTAAGACAGAAATATTTTATCTTGAAATTTTTTGTCATCTTTCGGTATGTGAAAGGTGTGTGTGTGTGTGCGTGTGTGTGCGCGTGCGTGTGTGTGCGCGTGCGTGCGCGTTTGTGTGTGTGTGTGTGTGGAAGGTGTATTTGTGTCTTTCCAACATTTAGAACGTTTTTCGCTACTCAATCATCTCTTTCGCAGTGGTTTCGATCACTATCATTTTCGAAACCATTATTTGTAAACATAAACATTAATTAGCTGAGTGAGTCCACGCCAAGCACATATTTTTTTCTCTTCGGCTTTGAATGACGTTAAAAAGATGCTAATATTGCAATTTCCTACCAGAATGTAATTTCAGAAACGCAGTTAATGCAAATGAGTAAAGAGTAGTATTTAAGTCTATCTTACACCGACTTTGTTAGAGACAGTATGAGTTTCTGACTAGCCTGCGTTTGCCCTTTAGCTACGTCTCTTTTAGCTTTGCTACTCTCGACCATACTTTAGGCCCTTGTTTGGTTTCCCCGATTTAATTTAGGGGCCAACTACTTAGAATCCGGATAGCTTCGGCTATATCTTCAATTAGCTTTGGTTAAGCTTAGTTAAGTTTAATTTTACATTCATTTAAGTTCAAGCCCAAGTGGAGGCTTTGCTGTACGTTCCAAATTAGGAATTGATTGTACTTATTCTAAGAAATAAAGGGTAGTTAACCCTTCTTAAGTCTTACGTCTCTGTTAACACACTTAAGCGATTATTCGCTTATTAGTGTTTGTGGGGTTCCTAGGAATGAACGCTGAATTAAATAAGTAAAACTCTACAGGGTAAATAACAAACCAAAGTAGGCCACCCAAGCCTTGAAGCTTATTTATCTCACAATATCTTAAAACTAAAATCAAAACAATTCGCACAATGCAAAACCTAAAATTAGATCATAATAATAAGGTTTATAACATCCTATTGCACATATTATTGTTGTCTTAAATTTTACAATTTTGAATATATAAAAAAAATTTACCCGCTTTCTAAAATTAAAATTTTAAAACCTGGTATTTTAAACCGCTTTAAAAATTGTTGTTATTCTCATCTCCAAAATAAAGGATAATTAAATCAAGGATTCTGATATTTTCTAATGTTATTATTGTTGTATGTTAAAATGGCAAACATTTTAAAAATTTTTTACCACTCGAAGAAGTGACAATTTTTATAGGAGAAGACATACAGAGCAAATCCGGGTATACAGAGGCTGTTCGCACATTTTTTAAACGATTTTGGTAAGCGGTAATAAAAAATTGTTTGCTGCAAAAGAAGTAATTGCAATTGTACTATGTTTTCAAAAGTCAAAATGATCGTCCGTGGCTTGAAAGTTTTGTTTTTATTCAAAATGGCGAATTTAACAAAGCAGTGGTTCGAAGGCTACATTGACGCTCTTTCCGAAGAGAAATATGCATACTCCGTTATCCAAAAACGATGTGAGAGTCATGGTTTTGTGATATCTTATCTCGATAGGTAATATCGTCAACAAGAAAGGGAAAAAAACGTCAAATTGGAGCCTCGAGAGGGACAAAAATTCCAAACAAGTATCCGAGGAAAAAACGGACATCTTTCGACTATTGCAAAGGTACGTTGTTTAATGTTAAAAGAAAATCCTCCTAGTCAAAGGACAGTTGCAAAATCATTAAAATGCTCGGTGACCACTGTAAACAAAATGATAAACGTTGATTTAAATCTTAAGAAAGCGAAAAAACGCAATGTGCATCCTCTTCTTCCAAAGCGTATCGCTCGACGCAGGACACGCTGCAGAATTCTACATGAGAAACACTTATCCAAAGAAAAATGGAAAACAATTGTCACAATAGATGAAGCATGGGTGTATTTAAATGACTGTCACAAAAAAAGAGCCATTTTTTATCATAAAAGGGGGAAAAAATTTAAGTACACGGTTCAAAGAATCGAAAGAAAATTTTTCTAATGGATTCAGGATTGTTGCTGGTTTTTCTTATAATGGCAAGATAAAAATAATGAGAGTGCCAAAAAATGTCAAGATTAACTCCAAATACTATCAGGAACATATTTTATCGCCAATTTTTCTGAATGAAATACCATCGCTTTACTGATGGATCTGTGAGACTCCATCGGAACAAAGCTAGCAGTCACACATCAAAATCCACTGTAAATTTCCTAAAAGAAAAGGAACAAAAAACTAGTATCAAGGCCATACCCTTCGCTATATCTACTCCTACTAAATCTCCCGATGTGTCACCTATGGATTTTTGTGCTTTCGGACTTTTAAAAAAGGCATTATCCAAACGTTGTCCCAAAACCCTAACGGGACTCTGGAAAGCTGTTCGGGAGGAATGGAATAGAATACCTCTTCTGACACTTCAAAAGGCATTATTATCCTGGAAATTGCGGTGTCGAATGATAGTTCAGAATAAGGGATGTCAAATAGAACATTTAAAATACAAGAATTTTATGTAACTTAGTTTTATGAATACAATCTACATCATCTAAAAAATGTGCGAACAGCCTCTGTATTTATCAGTTTACATCCCAAATACAAATAATATAGCGAATAAAAAAAGTATGGCAACACTAAACATGCTGCAAACATTAATCAATTGAGTGCGTTCATGCCCGCATATTTTTTCTCTTCATCATTTCTTACATGTATTTATATTTGTATTTATGTATATATCTATATGTGTGTTTATTACTTTTTACCTCGTTAGATGGAGAAGGTACGGTTTTAGAAGAAGTCAGCGAAGATGAGAAAAAAAATTGTTGCCTGACGGATAAAATGATTATTCGACTGGGACAGCTTGGAATTGAAGTAAAACTTCTTTATTTTTAAGTTAAATCATTGGTAGTGCTAATTTATGTTACTAAATAACATAATAAATAACGGCTTTCGTTCATGTATAGGTGGAAAATTATTATCAATCCCACAGAGATATTGAATGGGGTTTCTGGAATAATAATCTGTACGTGTTTCAAGTGAGTAAAATATACCGAAGAGGTTTTCAGTTCTTTATAATCATTCATGCAACATTTCTTTAGAATTTTATCATGAAAGTATGAGAATATGGAGCTTATTACCATTAATTACGAAATTATTTGCAGTAAATGAAACGGGTTACTTGCTGACATTCACATTCTGCAGAAGGCAATAAAATGAAATTATTCAAAGCAGTACGCAATTGTAAGAAAAATATTAGGAATGTTTACTTAAACTTTTTCAATAAAAATTCAACAGTGGTTATGTATTCCTCATCTCAAATGTAAATATTTCTTTTACTTCCTTAGTACTTCCCATTTATCATAAATAAGAAGAAAAGTATTTGAGGTATAAATCCGTACCCCGATAACCTTTCAAGTAACTGTTATCTTATCAGGAGTTGTGTTTCTTTTAATTGATTTCGCAAACATAACTGTAGTTCTGAGTAAGTACAGGGAGCTTACTAAAAGCTATGTTCGTGCGTGTGTAGAAGTTACAACAAAGATAAGGAGGGTTCAAATTATCTTTTATTTGCTTATCGATTTTACACACGTTCCCGAACTTCGGGATACAAAGACCCAAAACTTGTGGTCTGAACGTAAAAGAATATAAGACTACTAACTAACTGAAATTTAAATAAGAGCTAACTTTTAATTTTTACACAGATGACTAGCACTAAGACTGGCCTTTTAAATGACTACGTCTGTGGTACGCAAACTGCGGAAAACTACAATACGTCTTTAACTTTCAAGAGGGTTAAACCTCTAGCCTTAAAGGCGGACAGTAACTGATGGCAAGCTCGTGTAATACTCTGCTCTTGGCAAAAAGCCACAACTTAAATACTTAAGCGTTAGAAAGTACAATTTGCATAAACATATACATGCGTTAATTCTGGCCGGAAGTGAAAAATAAAACACGATAGTAAAGTTTTAAAATAAAATAAACGTTAGTTAAACTTAAGATCCTTACAATCTTAGATCTGGTAATCATTATGACTTTCGTAATTTCAAAAAATAATTTCAAACTACAACGCATCTTCCTGTGACAAACGAATAAATTTTTGAAAAACCTGTCTTTAGTCGGTAGTCTTATAAAGATCGAGATTTGCATTCTTAATATTAATATTTCTCCATAAAATGATATTTTCAGTATCCCAGGATGGTGTCCGCCGAAAACCTCGCGGACGAAAACAAGGCAAGGCGAAAACGTCGTGGTACAAAACATCGTGGGAGAAAAGAAAACATAGAGAAAACATCGGAGTTCTAAAACATCGGGGTACAAAACATCGTCGCCGAAACTATCGTGGTAAAAAACAAAGTACCTACAAATCATCGCATGACGATAACATCGAACATATGTGTTTTTCAGGTTTTAAAAGCCGTAAATGCATTTTCGCATAATAATTTGGGAGGGCGAAAAGGAAAGAGGGATATTTTTACTTTTATATTTTATATTTTTGAATGAACTAATAAATTTTTGCTGAAAAAGTAATAAGGAAACTTAAGCACTTAAAAATTGAAAATGACTAGAAAATTAATGCAACTTATATCCCTTAAGAGAATTTTAAATTTGCATAGTTAATTAACAAAGGTCATTAATAAATTAATCTTTTTTTATAAAGTCTTACTCATAATGTTTCATGAAAAATACAGCCTAAAAATGTTTAGAAAAAGGAAGGTAAATAACTGCATGAAGTTACATCTATAAAAATTGCTCAGTTAAGTATGAAATTACTTTCTCTTGCGTTTGTTAATTTGATATTATTTTGGTGAAAGTTATATCTTGTCTTCTTTATTCTTAAAGTGTCGCTAACATTTCTTGCGCTTTCAAATCTTTATGCGAATATGCATTTACAACTTTATAAACCTGAAAAACGCATGTGTGCGTTGTTATCGTAATGCGATGATTTGTAGTTGCTTTATTTTTTACCACGATATTTTCGACAACGATGTTTCTAAGATGCGAAGTTTTTGATCCGCTTTATTTTGTACCGCGATGTTTTAGAACTGCGAACGAACTTCTCTTTGCTTTCTTTTCTCCCACGATGTTTTGTTCCACGACGTTTTCGCCTCGCGTTGTTTTCTCCGCGACGTTTTCGACTGTAACCCCCAGGATAAGATTATGAGAATGTTCACTGTTCTAGTTTCAAAAACTTTAGTGTGACCCCTCTAGGTGGATAAGCGCATTATGTGACATGCATGGCCTAGGTTCAAAAGGTTGCGACGTATCTGACACATAAGAAAGGTGATAGCTTTACAGCACTAGAATCCTAATCGGAATGGTCCCACAAGTGGGCGAGCGCTAATACAGTTGGATACTGATAGTTTGACCCGGATTCGAACCTGAGCGAACGGGTTGGCTGCATGATTGGTTTTCGTGGCTTCTTCCATGCGTAACATGATACAAGCCAATTTCCTTTAGGAAGTCCTCTAGGAAGACATTTCTCCTCTTAGGCAGATAGCCATAGCATGCTTTACAGTAATCAAATACTCTAACTTTATAAGGTATATCTCCACATTCTTAGCGTGCCTTCGGGGTGTAATGGTCAGCACACTGAGCCGGTATTTCAGAGGTCCGTGGTTCGATCCCCGGCGAAGGCAATGCATATTTTTCATCTCTCCTGCTTGTAATTAACTTAATGTCTCTACAACTTAACCTCTTCGTAATGTTTGATATCCGATCTTATTTTTTATATCTTACTGTAATGTAATTTTGTAAATGTTTCATGAGACTGATAAAAAAAATCAAGGATATTATAAGTAATTTTCTATGCATTTCTTGGCTAAATTAATAATGTTAAACATGCTAATTTGTTTCTCTTCTCCTCAGCTGCTTAAGGGGTGTCGGAACCCCCTATACCGTCAATGTTAAATTGGTCATTTTCGATGTAACTTTTCTCAAAATCTGCTGTAAATATACTCTTGTGTTTTTTGTGTAATTAACGTACACTTATCTAATTATACTGAAATGAGCTTTTGAAACATTTTGAATTTTAGACTAATTTATAGACTATTTTATTAGGCATAGTAAAATTTAGCACTTTTCTCACGCAACAAAAATTTGTGAAATTTTTTTGTCTTAATTTATCACAAAAAGCTCATTTCAGTAAATATAAGAAAATATAATAAATAAGCCATAAAAATTTTAGGTACGTGGGAGCAGTAGTTCCTGAGAAAAGGTACATCGAGTATAAAAAAATCACGTTTGGAGAAAAACGGGTTTTTATGTAAAATTCCTCATTTATCAAAGCATTAGATGATAAAATAAAACTGGATTTTTTAAAGTTCTAATTTTCATAGAGATTAAAGTATAGTATTTTTAGAAAGCTAAAAGTGTAGAGAATTTGAAAATGCAAAAATCCCAAATCAATATTTTTTTAAGATTTTTGGCTTCCAACACCCCTTAAGACATATATCATACATTTAAAAAACTTAACGTTTTTAAAGGCCACTTGAGAACTTTTGTGCACGGTGTATATGCATATGTAACTGTTGCGTAAGTACGTAACCGTTTTCTTCAATAAATTACCTCTAACAGAAGCTACAGCTATTAAACTTTTCAATATGGCGATAAGCATCAAATCATTTGACGGCACTTGTGAAATGAACACTTTCTGTCGTAATTAGTAATGTTAAGTCAAATATATAGTCAAGTATATTAGCAACGCATAGTCAAATAAACAACTTTCCTCATGTGCGGAGTAACCTGCAAATACATTGAAGTGCCACTGAATGAGGGATAGGAAGTCGATAATGAGTTGGACCTCCTCTGGGCTTGTTAATGGCTGTCAGAAGAGGAGGCATAGATTCAAAACGTTTGCAGAAGTATTCTGCGGTAATGGCTTACCAGACATTGGATAGAGCTGTCCATAATTCAGGAAGGATCGCTAGTGTTGTGTGATGTTGTTACACATCTTTCTCCAAAACATCTGAAAGGTGCTAAGTAAGATTGTAACGTTTATCCCAATTTTATAACAGTTATTTTAAGCACATTTCCTGTCTCTCCTAGCTTCAGCTTACAATTTCCTACCAGAATGTATTTTCAGAAAAGCGGTTAATGCGAATCAGTAAGAATAGTATTCAAGTCGATGTTTCACCGACTTCGTTAGAGAGCCCGAGTTCCTGACTAGCGCGCGTTTGCCTTTGGCTACGTCTCGCTACGCTCGGCCGTACTTAAGCCCTTGATTAGCTTCGCCAACTTAATTGAGATTTAGGGGCCAAATACTTAGAATCTTTATAGCTTCGGCTATATCTTTCAGTTAGCTTTAGTTAAGCTTAATTTCATATTCATTTGAGTTCAAGCCCAAGTGGAGGCTTTGCTGTACGCTCTAAGTTAGGAGCTGATTGTGTCGTATTTATTTTCAGAAATAAAGGGTAGTTAACCCTTCTTGAGCCTTACGTTTCCGTTCACACACTTAAGCGATTATTCGCTTATAAGTGTTAGGGGTTTTGACGATTGAACTATGAAATAAAGAGGTGAAATCACCCAATATTTAAGTTAGGGCTTCTAAGTAGCCAATTCATGACACAGGATTCAAAATAATGCTCATCCAACCACGTAGTAGTCAACCGGGACCTGTGAAAAAATACAGTTGTTTTGCTGGAATATTCCATTTCAGGCTGAATGACAGACAACATAAATGGATGAAGATGATCGCCCAGCAGCTCTATGTGATGAATCATACTGAGAGGGGTTGATTAGAAGTACCAAAGATCCCAAACACTGCCAAGAGAAAACAACCCAGATCATGACTGAGCTGCCATGTGCTTATGCAGTTTCAAACTGGCATGCAGGATCCATGACTTATGGGCCTGACGCCATATTCTCAGCCCCCCCCCATTGGTATTAAGTAGTCGGAATCGAGACCATACTGCTCATTTCCAGTTGTCTAGAATCTATTCTTTGTATTCTCTTGCCCAGACAAGACGTGAAGCTTGATTGGCATGCATTGAACAATGGTACTCTCGCGGCTGCCTAAGACCATGTGATGAAAGAAAGCATTGCAAGATCCGTTTACTGTCTATAGGACTGGCGTCCTGATTCAGCTACGAGGTAATTTGAGCTAATGTTTAGCCAAAGAATATGTACTGTTAAGAAGGAAAACTTCGCAGAAGCAGAAGTGGCTCCCTTCCAACGAAAAGGGAAACAACTGCGGATGCGTGAAATATCTGTCGCCAAAAAGCGCCAAAGCTCGAAGCTGAATGTCGAAGTTGGTTTGGACAGGTTCGACAGTTACGTTTAGCAAGAGTTTAAACAAAGAATAGGTTCTTTGGTTTCAAGTAGCGATATGGACAATGGAAGTTAAACAGCCAGTGAAAGTGAAACTTCATCTAATATTTCATCATTTCCGAGTTTAAATTATCGCGACAAGTCAAAGAACGATTCATCTTAACTCGTGTTCCTCAATTTCCTATACACGTCGCGGAGGGGGAAAATGTCGGCTAGGTGCCAAAGAACCGGCATATCACAGAGGGGAAATTCTCGCCAAGAGATTCCGTCGCCAAATCCCTTGGCGAATGCTCCCTTTTCTTTGTAGCGGCGTTGCAGACAAAGTGGTTTACATTACGTCTATGGAGCCTTTCCTTCTTTACATAGAGGTTCTTTGGTTTGGCTTCGCTGGCTATGTGCAATACAGCTGAGCTGTCTCCGCTTATTTAAGACTTACTGTGTTTCGCGGTTTGCCTGATCGGTAGTTTTTCCCCTTCACCATCCGTTTGTTCTGAGTATACTCTTAACATTGCCAACCTTGAAAATCCTGCCATCTGACGATTTCGAAAATGACCCATACGTCAAGCGCGTACTATCTGTTCGCGATCGAAGATGTCTTAACCAGAAGTTGCCATACTGGCAACTGAAACGATTGATTAACAGCACTCATATAAATGCAGTTACCACAACGCCATCACGCGAGCATAAATGCGCGCGGCGCTACAAAATTTGCATAGCCATATCTATTCCTAATTCAGTGGCACTTCAGTCTAATTCCAAAGGAAAAAAGAGATCTTGAAATATTGTTTTTTCAAATATTTCCGTTAGTTCTTTGCTGTATTTTATTATTTACTAAGAGGTATTTTTAGTAAGTTTGCACAATTATTTCAGTACATGTTATCGAGTAATTTTAACTCAGTGTTTCTAAATCATAATAAAATCTTAGAAACAAAAAGACGCAATGTCTGTTCTGTCATATTGGGAGTATTTTCCAACAATGCGGAATTTACTTGTATATTTTCCGCTCTTTTTTAAATTAATTTTGTCGTCCAAAAATCTAGAGGGGAAAATTATCCGAATAATTTGATTTCCGAAGGATGCGGTTACAATAAGAACACAGCAAATGAAAAGTAGTCATGGATAAACTACTGAGTAGTCATAGATAATGAAATCGTAGAAAAAAAATACTAACTAATATTACTTCTTAAAAAGAAACCAACGTTCCAATACGAATACGTAGTAATATTAACATTGCAATATCTGACGGATATTGAATCAATGTCTGAAGAATATCTGACGGTAATTGATACGAAGACGTCGCTCACTGAATTGGCTTACATTCCATTAAGCAGGGATTCCTGCATGTGATTAAGCTTTCTTGATTTTAGAGTTTAAAGAACTTGGGCTGTATTTTTAATAATAATACCAAATTTATCATTCCTAATTAAAAAAAGACTTCCACAGAGCACATTTCATATATGTCATACAGTGATATTAGTTATGCTTAACTTAAAAGATGTGCATATTATGTTTTAAATTCTATGCATTTTCGAGTTATATACGTTCCACTAATTTCCTATGTATAGCATTCCTGACAGCAGACAATTCATCTTGAGTTAGATTCTTAGAATAATTGAGGTTAATGTTCAGCTTCCTTAACGTTAACTCCACGGTGTTTTTCTTAAAAAACCTATCATAAAGGATAGCTGAACTTCTTTAATGTTTTTTCATATATCTGTCTGTGCGACGCGTCCGGCTCAATCACTTTGCATCTCAAACGAATGAGTCTTGACCGCAGTTCCCACAAAGAACATTGGAAGGAGATAAACAAAAGACCAGGATTTCGAAAGATCGAACACATCAGCAGTAGATAAAGCTAGAGGCAGAACGTAAATAATAGAAGTAAGGTGAAATCCCAAAATTAAGTACGAGAATACTGACGCGTTCGGGTAGCACAACGAAGAACCTACGCAAAATACGTTTCGAATAATAAAGGCAAGGGAAAATAAAAGGGATCAAATGCATAAATGTGAATGCAAATTGAGTAACACCAGTAAACTAACATTTAGAAGGGAAAACTATGAGCCATAGAGGAAAGAGAAAATTATGCAAATATTATTTAAATTATCAGAACCTATCGATACAAAGCTATGGCGAGAAATATTCGGGGAAATACACTAATTTAAGAGACATTTAAATACCATACTTCTCACCAGTTGCAGTATATGAATTTCATTTTTTCCTTTCATTCTTTTTCCTTATTTTTGTTCTTTTCAGTCTCGACCAGTAACTAGCGGCACAAATGAAACAGTGTTTGAAATAGATCACGAATTTGACTCTCCTCTTCGAACGGAGAATGATTTCTTTTCCGTGGCTAACGTCGGGTAAGTAGCGCCTTGCAGTACAATAATAATACACTCATGTCCATAAATTAAGGATAATGCAAAATCGGGCAGAGGAAGAGTTAGAGGGAAAACAAATTTGAATTATTTGTAAAGCTTATTTATTAAACAAAAGGTAAAGAGCAAAAAAAGATGCTACATGTTGGATATTATTAAAATAATTAGCGTTTTTTCTCCCTGGAGCAAATTACAAAAAAAAAAATTACAAAAAACCAATATTACATGGTTGGTATGATTGTTAATACATTGTATGTCTCCCAGACGATGCAATACAGTCCGTACAACGCCTAGGCATGCTGAGTATCAAATTATCGATCTGATCTTGGAGGATATTACACCACTCAAAAAATGCTCTCCTCCACTCAAAAAGCAATGCTCTCCGAAGTTCCGGTAGACATGTTGGAGGAGGTTGGCGGGCTGCAACTCGTCGGCCAAGCATGTCCCACACGTGCTCTACTGGATTCAAGACCGGTGAGAATGCTGGCCAGTCCATACGGGTGATATCCTCCGATTGAAGGCATTCGCTTACGATATTTGCACGGTGAGGACGGGCGTTGTCATCCATAGACACAAATTGTGCGCCCATGGCGCCCCGAAACAAACATACATGTCGTTCCAGAATGACGTCCCGATAGATTTGGCTCGTCATGGTTCCAATTTGAACATGCAGGCCAGTTCTGGAACCCAGAATAATTCCACCCCAAACGAGCACTCCTGCACCACGGTAACGGTGTCATTTAATGATGTTTTCTTGGTGGTAACGGGTACCTGGAGCTTTCCATATGGAAGTCGGCGAGAATCAGACTGCAAGCTAAACCTGGACTCGTCGGAAATCATCGCACAAGCCCACTGTTGTAGTGTCTACAATGCATGCTACGAGCATATAGACCAATCTGCCCTAAGCGTCTGTACACGGTCTGCTTTGAAATTGTCGTACCAGTGGCCGAAGAGAGCCGACGAGACAGGTCTGAGGCTGTGCTCCGCCTGTTTCTTTTGGCAGTAACTGCCAAATATCGGTCCTCGTTCGGCGTTGTAACTCTGGGGCGACCTGTGCTGTAACGTCTACTCACATTACCATCATCTTGGAATAGTTGCCAAAGCCTGGAGATAACACTCTGGGCAATTCCAAGTTCGTCTGATACTTCCATTTGGGTACGCCCCCATTCCAGACGGCCGATAATTCTACCACGTAAAAAATCATCCAAATGCGTCCTTTGTGTCATAAGTATTCGGTTATTGCATTGAAATGTTTATAAAGCGCCTGCGAACAATTTTACTTCTTTGCCTGTATTCCTTAGGTATCACTCTCTTACACTCTCGTCATTGTGACGTACCATCGGTGTCATCTGGTTACTTCCTGAAATTTGCATATGATTCTTGAAGATGTGTGTAGTGATTTTACAGGTGATATATTTATTTTAGAGTTCGATTTCTGCGTGACTCCGAATTACCCTTAATTTATGGACATGAGTGTATTTATATATACGGTGAAACCTCTCAAAACAACCAGTCATAGTTACAGCTATTTCGATCTTCTGTTTGAATCACTTTACAGAGGTGATTCTCGGAAATACTGTACGCTACTCGAATAGGTCTCTGTCCGAGATGTTAGGCCTACGAAGTTTAGATGCCATCTCATCAAAAGAAATTAGGGCTAGACAATGATATGAATTCTGTTGATTTGATAGCAGGTAAATGATGACAGCACACGATTTACAGCCACCAGCCACGAACGCAACCAAGTAAAGGATGTAAAAGATCCTTCCATTGAACACAAAATAACTTACAGACGGCATGCACGTAAGTGCTTAGAAACGCCGAACACTTGCGGCGAGAACTTGAAAGAGACGTAATACTAAATTTTAAAAGATGAGTAGTACAAGACTACACAATTCAATTTAATCTAACAGGTTGACTCAGAACCGATACCGGCAGGATAATAATTCGGCGGCGAGAATGCTTATCCGATATTTAAGCTTAACAGCTGAAAGAAATAGCCACATGCGCTCACAATAGCGAAATCCTGCTCTTTCACTAAACTTCTCACTACTTCAGGCTATCTGTTGTTCACTTTAACCAAGTTACATCCTAGCGAGGAAACGCGAGAGAAATCAGAAAGCAAAGAAAAGGCTAACAAATTAAAATAACTATTAGAAAAAAAATAATATACTTCGAGTTCTTTCCCACTAAATAAATTTTTTCTGAAAGGTTAGAGAGTTTTCAAAATTTTCTTTTACTTTTAACTTAAATTTAAGTCCATTAGTTAATAATTAATTAAACATGTTAGAATTAGTTGAAAGAAATGGCAGTCAATAAATGTAATATTTGTCGATATGTTTGAATTACAAAGCGTAATCAACAAAAATATCTTACGAATAACAAATTTTAAATTTTAGATAGAAAATATATATAAATTTAATTTTTTTTCCTTTGCAATATTATTATTTTTGTTTATGTATATTTTGATAAAAACGCGAAATTTGTAAGTGAAAAAACTGTACGCAAAATTTAAAATTCATTAAAAATATTTTTTTATTTTGCTAACAAATATTTGTTTGTTAAAAAAGTTTGTTAAAAAATATCTGCTTTGTCAGCTGTTTTCAGATAGTGAATTCAGGCCGCATACAGTTTGAATTATAGTCCACTGGGGTATATGACCACGTCAACGATTATTAAAAAAAATAAATAAAAAAATTAAAAAAATCTGAAAGGATTCAGATTTTAGATTACGTCCAAAGGGATCTTGCTTAATAATATATAACTTGCCGAACGAAACAAACATTAAACTAAACCCAATACGAACACAAAAACCAACCCAATATAATTCCAATAGTCAACCCAATACAATTCCATTAATCCATCCAGTACAGACCCAATAACCAACACAGTACAATTCCAAAAATTCTAATAGCCAACCCAATGCAACTTCAATTACCAACAAAGAAACATAAGCACTAAATTGAAAAGTGAATCGGACATTTTTGTGAAACGACGCAAAACGCCCAAACGAAAGTAATAGTCCTTCGGGACTACATCCCTTTGGACTAAAAAAAAAAAACTGAAATGCTTCAGATTTTAAATTATGTCCAAAGGGTCGTTTTTTTAACGTTTTATGTGTTACCTTTATTTACTAAATATCATGCTCGTAGCAATTAAACCATAAAATTCAGTTCAAAAGCAATATCGCAAAATAATTTTAAAATGAGCATATCTTTAGAATTTCCGATACACTGTTCCTCGCTCTGGAGATAAAAAGTTTTTTTTTCCGAGTGTTGCCCTTGCTCGCTTTTAAATCCTTCAGTTTGTTCATCGAAAATTCGTTAAAGTTTTACAAAATATGAAACAGATAATAAACCAAATTCCAAATTTGGGCTTCCGGATGCCAATATTCGGGTGGAAACGTACGTTATTCAAAATTAGATGGCTCTAGCTACCGTCGTTTTATCACAATGCGAGAAACATATATACATTTATGCAGACTCTTCATTATTTAATTTCTTTAAATATAATACAGGGCGATAATTTTTGGTGGCAACAATTTGAAAAGTGAGTCGGACATTTATAGTGAATCAACGCAAAAATGGAAAAATGAAAAGAATAGTCCTTCAGGGACAAAGCCTGTTTGGGCTAAAACCCCTCATATTCAGGTTATATCATGGGCTTTAAATGCAATACTCACACAACAGCACTAACAAACAGCAAATTAGCATTAGTTTATAAATCAAAGCTTTGAACGATTTCAGATGCCAACGGTCCACGTTTGAACACTTGAAAGCATTATCGTGTTAGTAGCATATACTGAGGGAAAACTCTGAAGACTTGAGAGGTTTCTCGGTATGTCTTGGAAATTACAACAGAGACGCATAGAAAGGGTGTAAAAGATCCTTTTATTAACTCAGACAATTTAACATAAGGCACAGCTTGTGCTTACAGAACCAGCCAGCATTGATGGCGTAAATCAAAAGCAACAAACTGAAGTAAATTTTTGTAGTTAGAGCAAAAGTTACACATGCAGAAAACGCGCAAGTTGGCTCAGATCTAATATCGGCGTTACGTTATTCTGTCGCCTTTTTCGCATGCCTTCGTGGTGTAGTGGTCAGCACGCTGGATGTATAACCGAGAGGTCCGTGGTTCGATTCCCGTCGAAGGCGTTGCTCATTTTTTTATCACTACTGCTTCCAAAATAACCTAATGTCTCTACAACTGGCGCCCGAACTAAAAAAGGTAGTGGATGATGATTCTCCATCACCGCGATTTGGCGATTGGGTCCACTAATCCCCAATCGCCGTTTAAAAGGAAGAGTATACAAAGTATTTCTCCCGCCTTCTTCGCATGTCTTCGTGGTGTAGTGATCAGCACGCTCGACGCATAACCGAGAGGTCCGTGGTTCGATTCCCGCGAAGGCGTTGCTCATTTTTCATCACTCCTGCTTCCGAAATAACCTAATGTCTCTAAAACGTGGCCTTCAGTAGGCGGAACACATTCTGATTCTACCATCTAAAACCTTCCTTTAAATACTATCTCTTTCTACCTCATTTGAATAGAGGTAAACTAGAAATTTGCATTCTGGCAGGAAAACAAGGAAAACAGTAACGATTATTAATATAAAATAACTGGTTAATAAAAATAAATGAATTATTAGCATTATTATATACAGCATTATACAAAATTTTAAATATACTATAGGCGGCTCATTTTTTATTTATATATCTTATATATATATATATAGTTTTTATTTTAAATATACTATATAATATATCTTAAATATACTAAACCGGCGAGGGGATTGCACATTTTTCACTTTGCTGAATCGAAATAACCTAAAATACAACCTCACGCGAAAATGACCATTTGTAGCTCACATTATCCCCAGTTGCTGCATATTTTTGCACAATTATTCAACTTCATGTAGTTTTTCTTTGTAGAGTATTAGGGTTTTTTTTTTTTGGCCGCCCAACCAGTATAGCGGTTAGCGTCGCTGAATGCCGCGCCGAAGAGCTCGGTTTCGAATCCCGGAGAAGGCATGGATGTTTGTAAATGTATAGTGTCAGTGCGGCATGGCGAC
>KK121913.1:623230-639696 GCA_000611955.2 Stegodyphus mimosarum | reverse complement strand
TTTTTTTTTTTTTTTAAAGCAAGAGGAGAGGAGAAAAATGTGCAATGCCCTCGTCGGAATTCGAAGCCTTGAGCTCTCGAATACGCGCCGACTGCGCTTCCAGTGACACAACGAAGGCATGCGAAAAGGGGAAGAAAATACTCTTAGCCATTAAAATGCAAAATACTATAGTAAGTAATTGAATTAGCTCCTAGTCTACCATATTTTTTACTTTGTTTTAAAATAAAATTGCGAGCAAAGGAAAAAAAGTGTACTTTTTATTCCTCAACGCCTGAATAATCTGAAATAGTATTTAAATTTAAATACGTCACCAGCAAAGAACATCGTTCAATTTTAATATTTCAAAGCAGGGAACAGTTTTAAGGGTCTTAAAGCAATTACTTTACTTTTGGGTATTTAATGGATAATTTAGAATTTTCTGCAGAATCATATATGGCCGACATTCAAAACGTTTCTATACAGTTCTCAACCGTTCTACAAAAAAGTTTAATTTCGTCTAAAATTTCTATTGTTTATTTTAATTATTCTAACTATATAACATTGTTTTACTTCCAGGGAAGTTATGCCCGGAGCTATGTCGCCTTTAGGAATGGATTACATATTTAGGTTATTTAGCATCGTATTTAATGTGAGTATACAATTAACAGAAGTGAAATTCGATTGTTTACTTGAAAACATCTTGCTGTGCAAATCTGTGTGTGTTTTAAAATGCATACGATGCGATTATTGATGCGTATCGATATATGCAACTCCCCTTTCTTGTTTTACGTTGTTCGTCTCCTCAAATGTTACATACCAACCAGGTCTTAGCAAAGCATACACTGCACGTTTACCACTGATTGACTTCGCTGAAACCGGATTTAAGTCCTGACTTAATTTTCTAATTGTACACTACGAAAAAAACATAAAAGGTTTCAGATTTTATATTACGTCCAAAGGGGCGGCGTTTTTTAACATTTTGTGTGTTACCTTCATTTAATAAATATCATGTTCTTCGCACTTAAACAATAAACTTCAGTTCAAGAGCAATATCGCAAAATAATTTTAAAATGAGCGTATCTTTAGAATTTCCGATACACAGTCTCGCCCGCTGGAGATAAAAACGTTTTTTCTGTACAACGTTGCCATTGCTCGCTTTGAAATCCTTGAGTTAGTCTGTCAGGACTTAGTGTATGGTGCATAGTCTTGGCGAACATCTTCATGTAAATCTTAAGTTCTGATCTCGAACAGGGAGCTGAATGCAGCTATGTTCTGTGGTAGGAAACTGTGATTAAGTGGTAGAATAACTATACGTAAGATGGATTTAAAATTCTCTTTTATTAAACCACAATTATTTACAGCCACTTCCTAACTTGGGAGGGATACAGAAAATAATGACCGCCACTTGGGTCTAAACTGAACAATCAGATAATTTAAACTAAAACTAATTAGAAATTAAGTAGTCGTTGCTCACAGAGCTATGAACGCGAGGTTGGCCTCTAAACTAAATGGTGCGTAACTAATACTGACGCACTTAGAATTACTTCAATAAGTAATGGCGTAACAGCGCTACGGCTTAGAATTTAAATACTAGCTGGCCAGGCGAACGTTGAACAGAGTAACAGTGGTATGAGACTAAAAGCTCTCTCACACTGAGAGGTTCCTACCTCTCGTTTAAGTTGAACTTGGTTCCACTTCAAATTAGCGTAAAGCTGCAACGCGAGCTTATTCTAACGGGAAGTTGAAATAAAAACAGATAGAAAAAGGCAAATTAAAATAAAACTTTGTTAGTTTAACGAAAACCTTACAAGTTAATCAAAAATTCGTTAAAGTTTTACAAAATATGAAATCGATAATAAAACAAATTCCAAACTTCAAATTTGGGCTTCCAGATACCCATATTCGCAGTAGGATTACGTCATTCAAAATTGGATGGCTCTAGGTACGGTTGTTTTGTCACAATACGAGACACATGCGTACATTTATGCAGATTCTTCATTGTTTAATTTCTTTAAATATAATACAAGGCTGCAATATTTTGTGGCAACAGTTTGAAAAGTGATTCAGACTGAGATATTCCAGCAACACAGCCTTCGGCCTATGAGGCTATGACGGTGAAGGCAGCTTCACAGCAAAGCATTAAATTAAAGATCCCGATTAGATCAATCGCTCTCGGAGCTCAATACAGTGCCACTGCACTCAATGTATTCAAGAGACTCTCCACGATAAACTCACGATGCACTGGACGATACACTGCGACTCCGCGTAACAGGCAGGGTTTACATAGCTTTTGACCTGCCTTTGAAAACATTCTGAGGCAAACCGATAAGAATTCGTTCTAACATGTTCTGGCTCCGTCTCTGGTATATCACCAATTGTTTCTCCAAATGGACGATTTCGGGCCAAATCTGGCAACCCTGCCTTTCCTTGCTATTTTCTGGCAATCCTAACTCCGCTTTGCGAAGAAGCTATCTTACCGCGGCTGGGCAGTTTGTAACAATATAAATTATTTTAAATATTGTAACATGTATTATGTAAACATTTAAATGCTTTAAACTGAAATAAGAATACATTTAAAATTCATTTCTTTAAATATTCGCTGGCATAATAAAAAACGACACAAAAGTATTTAAATAAATGAAAAAGTTACATTAAATGTGTGCCCTGAAATACTGGAGAACTGGAATATGTAATCCTACATAACACCTAACAGAAACTGTAATAAAATATTTGTAACTGAAAATGTGTTTTAAAAAGTGTTGTTTAACTTGCAAATGTGTTTTGTTATAAAATATTGAACTCTGTAACCGTCATCTATCAATGTAACGTAAACTGATTTAAATGATTTGATTTACAACCTAAAGTGCTTTCTGTTCTTTCAGACCGAAGAAGTAGTGTGGGTGGCTGCTTGTCGCAGCCATTATTTTCGAAGTGGTTGGATGACCTTTTATAATCACTCCATTTTCAATATTTCAGATGTAAGTTTAACCCTTTTTTCTAATCCAATTTATTCTATTAAGGAGCTGCGGCAAAATGTGGTGAACTTCAGTAAGAGATTAAACAAGAAAAAAACAAAAATGTTACATGCAGAAGTTTTAACTTTTAAATTGTATATTAAAAATGACTTTGCGCAAAGTCCTTATTTAAGTGTTTTTTAATAAATCTAGTTAACGTTTTATATACACTACCCACAGCTGCCCTTGACAATATTGTTACTTTTTTCTCTTCTTACGTACGTTAAGGGTTCGTGGATTTGGAGTGAATAACGATGACACTCGATGAAGTATCAAAACACACTTAATTGCCAGTATTTTCCAAGACAGCTCCAAAATCACGCTTACAGTCGTCGAAGAACTAGTATAAACACGCTGAGACAATCAGCGACACAGCCTTCAGATTATCAGGCAATAACGGCGAAGATGGCTTCACGGCAAAGCACCAGAGTACAGTTCCCGACTTTGCTCGGTCGTTCTCGGAACTCCGCATACTCACCACACTAGAAATCGCGATGCACTCGACGATACTCTAGAGTACAGCTCCCGACTCGGTTCAGTCATTCCCGGAGCTTAACACACTCTAAGATAAAACCTGATGATGCACTGCCTCGCGATACACTAAGAGACTCGCTGGATGCACTCGACGACCAACTCGGCACTAGACTACGCACTGACTCTTCACTAACTCCGCACTGCCCCAACTAACTCGCACCGACTCAACTGACTCCCTCTCCGCGTACCAGCAGGGTTTATATAGTTTTTGGCTTGTGTTCGAGAATGTTCTGGGCTAAACCAGGAAGAATTCGTTCTAGAAAGTTCTCCATTCGTCTATAGCATATTGCCAATTTTGTCGCCAAATGGACGATTTCTCGCCAAATGTGGCAATCCTGCCTTCCCTTGCCAATTTGTGGTAACCCAAAGCCTGCTTTGCCGGGAAGCTATCCTACCGTGCCAGGACATTTCGTAAAAACATAGTAGTTAGCAGAAGCTGACAACTAACCCAAAAGCAAGAGTGTTGTTTCGACTGCCTGGACCAGTTCTCTTTGTGATAAATAATTGCAAATAACATATATGACGGCAGACCATCCTTCATTTCTCAAGGTCTTCTTGATTACAGGCCACCACAGAGTATCAAAAATGCACTCTTCAGATCGAGAGAAAGTGTTGCTGATATGGATGATATGGAGCGTTACTTCTTGATTTTCTAATACTACTTTGTATAAATCTGCCAGTGCGTGGGGTTTGATCTACCAGTTCTAAAGCCGTACTGACAGAGAATAAGGATGTTATTTTCTTGAATATGAAATTTAATGTATTAATTAACAGTTTTTTTGTACAGTTGGCCTAGTGCTGAAAGAAGGCAAATGGGAGAGTGATGATGGAGCTGTGGGGGTTTTGTTTTTCTTTGCAAGGGAAACCACTTGTGTGATTTTAAAAGGCTTCCAGAAGTAGATTGTAAGCAAGGACTTTATTGAAGCATTTGGTGAATAATGATGGGCTGGTGATATAGGCGGTTTCTATGGTACCATAGTCTATACCTTCCAGGATTGGTGTTAATCTTTTCGAGAGATATTTAAAAATTTGCTTAAATGCTTGATGACCGAAAGGAACATCATTTGGTGTGTTAATTTCCAATGATTCCTGACGAATATTATTTTCAATTATTGTGTCTTCTGTAAAATGGTTAAGTATAATAGTGAACGAAGCCAGGCACGAGAGTAAGACCTCAGTAGTCAGCCAGAAAACCAAAGAAATCATTTGGAGAGAGTCGGACAATGTAGCAGGACTCTTACATGCAAAAGAAACAAAGAAACAAGGCCACAACAACTAAATCACTCGGGGAAGAGAGTTTCCAGCTGTCGAGTAAGGCAAGCAAGCATTAAAAGCCAAATCAAACAATGAAAATATCCTTAACCATGTCTCAATATTCTAGAACGTATATAATTAAGATAGCAGTTTTATAACTAAGCTATTTTTCATGTTGTGTCTATGTTAATCTTACGCAATGAAACTCGATTAAATTTAAAGAATTTTCACTTGGTCCTTCAAAACGTATGCTTGAATTCTTATCGTGGGAGTTTTGATTTAGCTTACGCCGTGTAGTTATTATTGTAGACACTCAAAACTTGACACCAAAGAAAAATTTTGGAAATTTAGAACTGCATACTTTATTAAATATTACCAAAGTATAACAAAAATGTAACAAAACAAAGTTATCATGTACACACGCACACCAATAAAAAAAGTCTGATGTGTACACCACATGGTTTCCCTGTACGGAATATTAAATTATACGCATTTTTTCCTGCATTTCATTTAAACTTATTTCCTCGAATTTCATTAGAGATATATATCTTCTTAAATTAATTCAGTTCTCACTTCCCGACAAGGCAAGAATCACATAAAACCTCAAAATACCTTTATTAAAGATTAGAAAATATAGAATAATATAAAACACTAAATACAGTTAAAACAATTAAAAGAACAATTTTTACAATTTAAATTAGAGTTTCTATGCAAAAAGAAGCAATTCGGCCAGGGGCAAAATAGCAAATTTTTCGGTGCATAAAACTGAAAGTTTACTTTTGGTTTCACTCCGCAAAAAGACACTGAAAGAGCAGAAACAGACTTAATTCACTATTCTGCTAAATTTGAAATGTAAACCAATACGGCTGCTGTGGCAAAAAACCTAATGTGTACGCCACATGACTCCCTTGTACGGACTATTAAATTATATGCATTTTTCCTGCCTTTCATTTAAACTCGTTTCCTCGAATTTCATTAGAGATATATTTGTTATTCAAATAATTCAGTTCTCACTTCGCGACAAGGCAAAAATACATAAAAACTCAAAATATCTATATTAAAAATTGAAAGATATGGAAAAACATAAAACACAAAATACAATTAAAACAATTATAAATTTTTTTATAATTAAAATTACAGTTTCTACGCAAAAACAGGCAATTCAGCAGATTTTTCGGTGCACAAAACTGAAAGTTTTATTTTGGTCTCACTCGGCAAAAAGATACTGAAGGCGTGGAAACTGACTTAATTTGATGTGGACGCTATGCTGATTCAATATATGAGATAACTGAATAACTTAAATGATAATTCCAGAATGGATTAAGCATAATTTAATTCGCAAGAATATAACTGAGACGTTACTTTGTTGTTGAAGCTTAGTTTCTCTAGATTGTCAAATCCACTATTTGGCCAAGATTCAAATGTAAACAAATACGGCTGTTATAGCATAAAAATTTAGGCTTAGCCGCATTTAAACAACTTTTAAAT
The DNA here is from genome assembly GCA_000611955.2 of Stegodyphus mimosarum. Classification (NCBI taxonomy): domain Eukaryota; kingdom Metazoa; phylum Arthropoda; class Arachnida; order Araneae; family Eresidae; genus Stegodyphus; species Stegodyphus mimosarum. The sequence goes on along the minus strand of KK121913.1, from coordinate 633,427 downwards.
TATTCATAATTCTACAACCATAACATGCAGGCTAACTAAAGGCATAAAAACCTTAACCGGAAGATAAGAACAACATAATTCAGTCATTTTTAAAGCAAAAAAATACACACTTTACAAACATTTAAGAATAAAGAAACTGAGCTTGTCAGGACTGAGTGTTCGGTGCATATGCTTGATAAACATCTTCGTAACAGCGTAAAGTCCTGATCTGGAACAGGGAGGTGAATGCGGCTATGTTCTGGTGGTAGATACTGTGATTAAGTTGGAGAATAACTGCACTTGAAAGGAATTTAAAATCCTCTTTTATTAAATTACTATTATTTACAAACCACTTCCCAACTCGGAACGGATACAGAAAGTAAAGACCACACTTTGGTCTAAAAGGAACAATCAAATTTAAACTAAAACTAAATAGAAATTAAATTAATCTTTGCTCACAGAGTTATACGCGAGGTTGGCCTCTAAACTAAATGGTGCGTAGCATGTTTTACTAATACTGACGCACTTGGATTTATTTCAATGAGCAATCACGTAAAGAGCACTATGGCTTAGAATTTAACTGCTAACTGGTCAGGCGAACGTCGAATAGAGTGACCGTGATCTGAGACTAAAAGCTCTCTCACACTGAGAGGTTTCTACCTCTGGTTTAAATAGAACTTGGCTCCACTTCAAATTAGCATAAGCTGAAAACGGGCGCTTCTTCTAACGGGAAGTTGAAAATGAGAAGAGATAGAAAGATTTAAATTAAAATAAAACTTTGTTAGTTTAACTAAACCTTACAAGCTCACTGAGCCGAGTAACAGAGTGGATATATATTTATATACTTTCGGTGAGGCCGATTGCAATCAAAATAGGAGGTGCACATCTACATGTTATAGCAGTCCTATATACGAATTTTCAATGTTCTGAGGCTACTCGGTTTTGAGTTATGCGAGATACATACATACATACCTACATACGCACAGACGACAGTAAAAAATCTCTTCAGAATCTATTTTAAATCAGTTTTATAATTTTTTTGGGGAAAAGGTCCTTTATACTGATCTTACGTACAGTTGTCACGCAAAAATATCGTTAAATTGGATTCGATAGTGGTTAAAATGGATATTTTCGTTGAAATATGATACCCGACATTTTTCGCGATTACAGTACTTCCTTTTTACATCGTACAAGGAAGTAAAAAATTAGGCTTAGCCGCACTTAAACAACTTTTAAATTCTCAATTCTACAACTATTGCATGCAATTTAATTAACTAAAGTCATAAAACCTTTAACCGGAAGATAAGAACAACATAATTCGCACAATTTGCCAACATATAAGAAAAAAAAACTGACCTTACAAAGCCGAGTAACAGAGTATATGTATATTTCTTATACGGCTGATTGCAACCAAAAAGGGAGGTGCACAACCATATGTTATAGCAGTCCTACGTGAAAACTTTCAACGTTCTGAGGCTACTCGTTTTTGAGTTATTCGAGATACATACATACGTACATACCTACCTACGTAGATACAGACATCACGAAAAAAAATCTCTCCTTAATCCACTTTAAATCCTTTTTGCAATCCGTTTTGCTAAAAAGAGTCCTTTATTCTGTTCTTACATACAATTGTAACACAAAAAACGTCGTTAAATTGCATTCAATAGCGGTCAAAATGAATATTTTCGTTGAAATATGACACCCGAAAATTTTCGCGATTACAATACTTCCTTTTTTTCCGTACAAGGAAGTAAAAAGTTACAACAGTAGACGTGTGTATACAGGGCTTTTATTATAAAGATTATCATACCAAAAAGAGCCATAGATTAACTAATTAAAGTGCATGTCTATGTCAGAATAATATTTTATTTTATTTGCACGGCATGAATTAAAGTATCATTTAGGTAATGCTCCTAATATGATTCCATGCTTCTGAAGTAGACAATTTAGCATACCAATACTTATTTTTTTGTTCCGCATATGAAATATTTGATTGCTTTTTATACCCCGAAATTACCTAGTTTTAAATGTTAATAATGATCACATGTTAAGATTCGTCGCATTAGAAACTTTTTTTGACAATTTTTAATAATGCTATAGTTATCTTACTTTTATCTTACTTTAAAAAAAAACTTTCTTGTTTAGATATTCCCAGATTTGAAATCGGAGAAACTCGACTATTTCTTGCAAGCAAGTCTCATAGCATTCTTTGGTAGAATAATAAAAGAAGAAGAACTTACTCAAGTAACTAGAGAAAGATACGGAGACACGAAAAAGGCTTCTGTGCTTGGATTGGTCAAAGTAAGCGTATTGTATTGGAACAAAATTTTTTTAATGTTTAAGTACATTTATTTTAAATTTGAATATTCCTATGTGTTTATAGTGTTTTGTATTGTTTCAATTCATTTATTTAGTGCGTCTTAAAATTTATTACTTTCATTTACGGAATTTTGTTCAATCTTGAATTTGTGACCAATTACAGTACTTAGTACTTTTAAGCTTTTAACTGTGATGTCACTGCCTTTAGAATTGTAAGGACAGTTCCAGGAACGCCGAAATATTGGCATAGTTCGACCGCCTTATCCGCGACCATAAGCGCAAACACGCATGCGCCATTTGGACCGAATTATTCTCTAAATAGGGTGGAAGGATAGGGACTTTCTTTCCTTCATGCGTATCTCTTTACGGAGAAGCGTGTATACGAGCCAGTTTCCCTTAGAAAGTCCTCCACGAAGGCCTCCCTCCCTTTAGGCAGATAGCCCTCGTGTGCTTTGCCATAATTAAATAACCTAATCTTTACGGAGAAGAGAAGACTTTCACGTGACCTTTCACGTCGCAGCAAGTAATAACATCCCTTTTGGACGAGTCCATGGGTTTTGGCAGAATGCCAGCCAAGGTTGCGTTTGAAACGGTCGAACTATAAAAGTCCCTTAACGGAGCGGGCCACAATTTTTTTAGCATAATTTACAACATCCGAAGATTTCTCGCCAGCTTGATGACATTCTGTAAGTTTTCAGAAAACGTGTTTTTTAAGCCCTGAGAGCGTTTTTCTGAAAAGATCTAGAAATTTCCCTCTTTGAGCAGTTTTATGAATGAGATGCTGGGAGTCAGCTGAGTTGAGATTCCTACTCTTGGTTTACAGTTTTTAACCTTCTGCTCCCCAATTTTTGAGCCAGACTTTAATCTCAAAACGATTTGGTGATTGTGATATTGTTAAACATAAAATAGTTGCGTGCTGTTTTTGATTAAAAATAATAATTTCATGTCATTAATAAAATAACATAACTACAAATCTCTTGCGTTGTGTTCGTGCACCCAAGCTAATCAAAACAAATAATAACCATCCTAAAATTTACTTTGGATCGTATAGTGTTTAAATACTTCTAGCTTCATAACCCAGCTGTGAGGCGAGTTTTTGCACTATGATAAGCAGCAAACACATTTTTGTATTGTTACGAATTTTGTAATTAGATCGTTATGTTAGTAGAAATACACTGTTCACCATTGAAAATGCAACACCAAGAAGGAGTGGTCAGAAAGTGATGGAATTTGGAAAAAAGACAGAGACAGCAAGCAGCAATAAGTGATCTTTATTTCCAAATGATAGTCAGAATACAGAGCGAGAACGGCGTCGGCTCAGTAGGATGTAGGACCACCGCGGACAGCGATGCACGAAGAAACACGACTAGGCATAGAATCAACAAGAGTCCAATGGTGTCCTGAGGGATGGCTCCCCATTCCCTTTCAACCATTTGCCACAGTTCGTTTACTGAACGAGGCAGGGGCAGAGTCTGCAAACGGCGTCCAATCACATCCCACACATGTTCGATTCGTGATAGGTGAGAAGAGTACGGTGACCAGGGAAGCATCTGTATACCTTGCAGAGCATGTTGGCAGATGCGAGCACTGTTCCTGCTGAAAAATTGCATTAGGCAGCCCCTGAAGGTAGGGGATTGCCACCGGCCGCAGTACGTTATCCAAGTATCGTTGGGCCGTCACAGTGCCCTTAATACGAACTAGAGGTGACCTGGAATCGTAGGCAATAGCGCCCCAAACCATTATGCCACGTTGTCGCGCGGTGGGGCGTTCGACAGTTACTGTCGGATTGGATCTGTCTCCACGTCGACGCCACACACGTATGCGGCGACTGTCACTGGATAAGTAGAAGCGTGACTCATCTGAGAACACGACGTTTCGCCATTCTGTCATCCACATCGTTCCAGTCCTGCACCATTCTAAACGTTGGCGTCTATGCTGTGGGGTCAATGGCAATCTTCTTAACGGACGCCGTGAGTGCAGGCCACGTTCAACCAATCGACGGGAAATTGGTCTGATAGACGCGGCAACATCCAGGGTATTTTGCACATCCTGTAGAATCGCGGTACAAGGGATTTGTGGGACCGCCACAACTTGTCGGCAGATACGTCGATCCACGCGTGCTGACGTCACTCTGGCTGCACCTTCACCCCTCCTTCTTCCCACATTTCCTTGTTCCAACCATGTTCGCCATAGCCGATGCAAACCGTGCTCGCATCCATGTGGGTATCAGATGCGATTTGACGTAAGGGCCAACCCGCCCTTCTCAGTCCGATCACCATACGCCTCGTAAAATCGTCTATCTACTGGAAGTGCCTTCGTTGACGGCGGTCTGGCATTTTCTCCTATTAGACGTATCCTCCGGGACAAAAACCAACTTTCTTCGATAATTCGTCTGGCAGAAATAACGACACGAGTATCGCCCATTCTGCACGTTCCTTCCCTTATATCTTACTTCACGTGCGTCGGAGAGCTGCGCATTTCAGATCATTCGCATAACTCAGTGACGTGCGTCTACTCTAAACAGAAGAACGCGTAACCGAGAGGTCCGTGGTTCGATTCCCGGCGAAGGCGTTGCTCATTTCTTCACTTTCCTGCTTCAGAAATCCTCTGCAAGTGGCGCCCGAACTAAAAGGTGATTGATGATGATTCTCCACTACCACGATTTGGAGATTGGGGCCCCTAATCCCCAGTCGATCTTTAAAAGGGGGAGTATATGGTATTTCTCCCGCCTTCTTCGCATGCCTTCGTGGTGCAGTGATCAGCACGCTCGACGCGTATTCGAGAGGTCCGTGGTTCGATTCCCGGCGAAGAAGTTGCTCATTGCTCATTCTTCTGCTTCCATAAAAGTCCTAATGACTCTACACTTTCGCCCTAACTAAAAAAGGGGGTGGATAATGATTCTCCACCACCAGGATTTGGCGATTGGGTCCCCAAAACCCCAGTCGCCCTTTAAAAAAAAGGAAGGAGTATAAAGTTATTTCTCCCGCCTTTTTCGCATGCCTTTGTGGTGTAATTGGAAGCATACTTGACGCGTATTCGAGTGGTTCGTGCTTCGATTTCCGGCGAAGGCGTTGTTCATTTTTCATGTCTCCTGCTTCGAAAGAGCCTATGTCTCTACACTGGCTCCCGAACTAAAAGATGGTGGATGATGATTCTCCACCACCACGATTTGGCGATTGGTGTCCCCCAAACCATAGTCACCCTTTAAAAGGGGGAGTATATAAAGTATTTCTCCCGCCTTCTTCGCATGCCTTCGTGGTGTAGTGGTCAGCACACTCAACGCGTAACCAAGAGGTCCGTGGTTTGATTCCCCCCGGCGAAGGTGTTGCTCATTTTCCATGTCTTCTGCTTCGAAATAACCTAAGTCTTTACAATGGAATTCGACATCTCAGGGGGGAGAATAAGTAAAATAAATCATTTGCTTCCGTAATATGCTCGCATGTTCATTTGTTTGTTTCCGTAGAAACGTACTTTAGATTTGCAATTTGATTACTTAAACGCCCAATGATTAGCATTAATATTATTTGCTTTACAGCTTTATAAGCTTAGTTAGAAACAAGTTCTTTCAATTAAAAATTTAAATAGGTAAGAAATTATAAATTACGGTTATAATTAAATATCACTAAAATGATATAAAATTATTTACGACGCGTTGAGAAAAATAACTTTTTATCTTGTATTATTCGTATAGCTATTTATACAATTTATCCTATATACCTACTATTTATCTATTAATATATACATTTGACAACAGTTTCTACTCACCTCAAGTTTGAATAAAGGTTAAATTTTTTTTTCTCTTCTCACTCACAACTGTATGCTGTAAATATACTTAATACCACCTGATTTCCACTCAGTACACTTACTGCCCTATTTGCATGATCAGCCAGAAGCCCAAAACACTTCGCGATTAATAAAATGATGTTAAAGTTCGAAAGCAATATTATTTTTGCTTAGAATTCCTTTTTTTAAAGTTCTCAGATTACAAGTATGTATTAACTACTATTATTACTAAAATATAATTTTAATAGCTCCTAGAAAAATATCCAAAACCTTCCTAAGAAAAGTCAAAAAAATTTTTTTTAATTACCGAAGCATTATTTAAAAACAGTCTGTCTCATGCTATTCCTTATGAATCCAGCCATTATCAGCTACGTTTCCTTACGTAACGTACAGGATGCCCATAATTACATTCCGTTTTCAGAACAAATTGTAGCCATAACCATTCATAAAAATATACGAAACTATGTATGACGTCAGAAAGGTATTTAGCAAAATAAAACTATGTTCTAAATAACATCATTAAGAGACATTTTATTTGTAAATTACACATTTAGCTACAGTTTCTGCCTGTACAGTTTGAATTCAGCGATACATAACTTAATATGTTGAAATGTACGTGACAAGAAATTCAGTTCATCGTCATGGGTGTACAGTATCGAACACTTATAAAGTGCATGGAAAATTTGCAGATATTCTTTAAGTACTGATATGCAACGATTTTGCTGTATTAGTTTAAATACTAATAACTTTTCAAACCCGGACCCCGAAGATTATGAATCACTATGTATTAAAACTTAAAAGTATAAAACTCTAATAATAAATTGCTCTCTTAATTGTCACAATTTAAATATTCGCAAATTTTTATTTAAACTGCTAATTAGTCTATTTTACGCTGAAACATTTATTAAACTGGAACATGATAACTGTTTCCTTTTATTAGTCCAAAGGTGCTTTGTCCTTGAAGGACTATTGTTTTCGTTTTGCGATTTTGCGTCGGAAACATTACAAGTCTGAATCACTTTTCAAGCTGTTGCCACCAATATTGCAGCTCTGTATTATGTTTAAAGAAATTAAATAATGGAGGATCTGCGTAAATGTATGTATGTTTCTGGCATTGTGATAAAACAACGGTACCTAGAGCCATCCAATTTTGAATAACGTACGTTTCCACCCGAATAGGCGCATCTGAAAGCCCGAATTTGGTTTGTTTTATTATCTATTTCATATTTTGTAAAACTTTGACGAATTTTTGATTAACAAGCTCAACGAGTTAAAAGCGAGCAATGGCAACACTCTACGGGGATAAAAAAAAACCTTTTTATATCTAGCGCGCGGAACTGCGTATCGGAAATTCTAAAGATTTTTGTTCATTTTAAAATTGTTTTCCGATATTGCTGTCGAACTGCATTTTGTGGTTTAAGTGCAAAGAACATGATATTTAATAAATAAAGGTACCACACAAAAAGTTAAAAAAGCGCCCCTTTGGACGTAATTTAAAATCTGAAGCATTTCAGGTTTTTAGTTCAAAGGGGCTTTGTCTCTGAAGCATTATTTTCTTTTTCCTTTTTTTTTTTTTATTTCTAATTTAAACACAATATAGAATCTTAAATTGAATAAAAAGTCACTTTCACTTAAAACTAAATTCAACAATTATTTTTCATAACTCTCCATCATTTCAGAATTTACTGACGATAAACAAGCGAATTCAAAAAACTCGAAAGGCGTATGCTAATTATCGGATTCCAGTTGAGAAATTCAAAACTTCGAGAGAGCTTTTCGACCATCTTTTGCGAAGCTGTGCTGAAATGTGTAGCGTAAGTTTAATTTAAATTTAATCTTGTCTTTTCAAAGTTCATGTATCGTAAGCGATCATTCTGAATTTATATTTTATTCTACATCCATCAAACTGCCACTTAGGTCTGCATGGTTCATATGAAGAGTACTCAAGCGTCATCACTATGGAATATGTTTATTCTCACAATTCTTGCCAAAGCCAGAGGAGGTTAGTATATTCGAAGTTTTTCAAGATTAAAAACTTTTGTTAAGTATTATGTCACATGTACATTCTATTTTAAATTTTCATTAAATAATTTTAGACGTGAATTATATATCAAGACGCAAGAGAATCATGTCGACGTGGAAAATAGAACAGGCAAATCGACAACTTTGTATTCGGCGTAAATTTTGTAAAATCTCAATCGATTTCGAGGGCAAAACGGGTCTCTCTTCATCAGAAGCAAAAAATTCTGCAAATCGAGAAAGCGAGTGTCGATTATATTTATACGCTATATGCCGATAACGCCATCTGCTGGCAGAAATATTAAAAAAATACAGGTTAAAGTTAGTAGAATTTTAAAGGCATTAGGCAAGACTGGCTTGGAATTAAAGTCATTGATAAAACAGGATAAATTTTTGTGAATGTGAAAAGCTTCAAAAAATATTAGGGAACTGGATTTTCTTGCTTTCTCGATTTGCAGAATATTTTGCTCCTGATGAAGGGGGACCCGTTTTGTCCTCGAAATCGATTGAGATTTTGCAAAATTACAAGGTTGTCGATTTGCCTGTTCTATGTGAATTATATATATTTAGGAACATTCAAAAATGAGTGGAATGACAACGTTGCAAGCAAGTGTTTAGTAATTACGAATAACACACCCATGCCTTATTAACTCAGGCTTAAATGCACCTGTTTACATCATCAGTCTGTTTACCTGCATCATCAGTCTGAATAGAACGGTTCGTCTTCAGTGCTGATTTGCCCCAGTTTATGCTGTCAACATGGTGACATCATGCTATTTTTGTGATGTGTGGCCACTAAGAATGAAGTGTAGGAGTGAAATTTTATTTTTTGTTGAAAGCCTGAGACTGAAGGCAGTGTTTCGGCAAACCTTTAAGCATGACGCATTGCGTCAATGCTACGTGTGTGTGTGGTTTCTCATATTCAGAAGTTGTGGCATGCCATATAGAAACGGCTGCGATTGGAATATCGATTGACTAGAGTTGGACGATCTAATCCGGAACTGATTCAAAGAACTTATTTACTTTATTGAGTCAATTTACACCAATTTCAGAAGACGGAATTTTAGCATACTTTACAATTCACTGAGAGCTCTTATTGGAAGCGTGCCAGGAATAGAGATCTGCTTTTCATTCACTTTACTGAGCGAGCTTGCACCTGATTGGCGAAAAAAGAACGGAGCTCATTTTGTAACCTTGTAATGTTTATCTTAATTTTATTAACAGTTATTTTAAGTTTATGAATCTTTCCGACCTATTCTAGTTTCAGTTTACAATTTCCTACCAGAATGTAATTTCAGAAACGTGGTTAATGCAAATGAATAAAGAGAAGTATTTAGGTCGATGTTTCAAAGACTTAGAGAGACAGCCTGAGTTCCTGATTAGCGCTCATTTGCTTTTTGGCTACGTCTCTCTAAGCTATTGCTACGCTCGGCTGTACTTTAGGCCTTTGTTTGGCTTCGTCGACTGAATTAAAATTTAGGGGCCAACTACTTCGAATCTTAATAGCTTCGGCTATATCTTTCAGTTAGCTTTAGTTAAGTTTAATTTCACATTCATTTAAGTTCAAGCCCAAGGGGAGGGTTTGCTGTGCACTCCGAGTTAGGAGTTGATTGTATCATATTTATTGTAAGAAATAAAGGGTAGTTAATCCTTCGTAAGTCTTACGTCTCTGTTAACACACTTAAGCGATTATTCGCTTACTAGTGTTTGTGGGGTTCAAGGATTGAACACCGAATACTTAAGTAAAACCACAGAAGCTTGCGAGAAAAATTCGATTTTCATTTTAAGGGAGAAAAGACTGTTTATTTTCCGAGTTAAAAATAAGTTTAATTTTTAACATTTGCCAACTTTTTTAAAAATATTTATTCTAGAATTTTATTGTTAGTTAGCTCTATGTAGAAAAGAGATTTTAGGGAATCTCAGAATTACAATTGAAATAAGTCAATTCAGGGAGTTAGCGTTTGATTAAGTCAATTTTCTGATCCTACTCCTCCTACAATTCTTTTCGTTACTCCCTTCAACCCCGTGAAACGATCCCGATTCCACTGTTCGTTAAATTCTTTCCGCTTTTCACTTCATTTTCCTTAACCGCTC
>KK121913.1:573282-623095 GCA_000611955.2 Stegodyphus mimosarum | reverse complement strand
CGAGCTCGTGAAAGAACGGTTTTGGACATCTCTACTATTGACGAGTAGGAATGAGTAAACGCTAAATTTGAAACAAATTATTACAGTTCGTTAAAAAATAATTCGGCAGATTTTTGAAGAAACTCTCTTCGTCTAAAAAAACACAAACAACAATAATAATATAAATCATTCAGTAATATGGATGAACTACTAGAAAATATATTGGTTAACTAGAATAATGGTCCATGTCAAGAGCTTTAGAATTTTTTTCTACGCTTTCAGCAGTGATCAAAACGTTGGCGAGAGTCTATAGATACTGGTGAAGAACATTTTGATGGTGACTTCTCTTCCTTTTCGCCATCGATAGAAGAGTTGATTAACTGGTCATCAGCCTCTTTGATCCCGTAGATGATGGATTAAAAAAAAAGACTTAGTGCTAGAAATTATTTGAGGTTTTACTTCTAGTATCACGTAGCAGATTCTCCTTTGGTTTTGAGCCTGAAACATTTATTTTATAAATTGCGATTTAAATCAGAGAGAAGTAAATTTTTCTTATTGCCATGTTATATACATATATACCGAAGAGGCATTACATTGCAACCATTCTCCATCTGTAACAATGGGCTCGGCTAGGAACAAAACCGCTGCGCGGCTGATCTTGGAGTACATGAAGCGGCTATGCATTGGCTTTAGAAACATAGCTCGATTATCGACATAATGGAAAAGTGACTGATTTATCAGACTTCCATAAAGGTCAAATCGTTATGGCTGGGCAACTGGGAGCATCAATATCAGAAATGGCGCATTTAGTGGACTCTTCACGTGCAGTTGTTGTGAGAACATATCGAAAGTGGTGTATGTATGGTGAAACGACGAGTTGCACCGGCCAGCAGTGTGTCGTCGACAGCGCATTGATTCCAGAGGAGAGCGTAGATTGCTGCACCTTCTTCGCCGTGAACGAAGAACTACAACAGCCGAAATCACTACCAACTGCAACAGTGGTGACCCAGACAGTGTTTCTCAACATACTATGCAGCGTACATTGTTGCGTATGGGCCTACGCGTGTCCCTGCATTGACGACACCTCATCGCCAGCTGCGTCTGCAGTGGACCAAGAAACATCGGAATTGGACATTAGAAGAATGGAAGAAGGTTGCAAGGCCCGACGAATCACGTTTTCTTTTCTGGTCCATCCCACTGACGGGCGTATACTAATACGCCGATTTCCAAACGAAAGCTGGCTTCCGGATGCACAGTTGGACGGAAACAAGCTGGTGGCGGGGGTAAAATGGTGTGGGCAATGTTGTAATGGCGCACATTAGGACCCATAATCCCCATAGAACAATCCCTGACGTCTGTGCTCTACGTGAACATCGTTGGAGACCAAGTTCAGCCATTCATGACAGCAGTATTTCCGGCAGAGGATGGTGTTTACCAACCGGATAATGCAACCTGTCATAAGGATCGAATCGCCAAGGAGTGCTTCGAGGAACATTCCAGAGACTTTCAACTCATGTCTTGGCTTCCAAATTCACCTCGAATGAATCCAATAGAGCATTTGTGGTCCCACCTGGAAAACCAAATCGTGCTGCCACGCTATCCTCTCGCAATGTGCGGGAATTGCAGAACCAGTTGCTGAGAGCTTGGTACTAAATACTTCAGACTACATATCAGCACCTTGTGGAATCAATGGCACGTCGGGTGCTGGCAGTTTTGAGGGCTAAAGGTGGTCCTACATGTTATTAATAGGGTGATCATAACGTAATGGCTCTTCGGTATATATATATGGAAAGTTTTCTTATTATGAATTATTGGTATGTATATATTAAATATCATGTAAAGGGCGTCTTTCTTAAATTTTATTTTAGGATTTAATGATGAAGTATATCGAGATTTCGCTTCTCTCATAACTACTAGCAGTGATGTGGAAAGTGCTGATGTGCCTTCCGCTATACAAGTAAGCAAAGATACAAAGTAGCGGCTCATAATAAATGAACTTTTTTTTTATATGATTCAAGTACTTAATCTATGCAAATACTTCAGATTTAATCTAAGGAATTAATAATACCGCTTTTCAAATCAAATACAATTTTATGATTTAATAACTTACAAATTTTTTACAACAGTACTTTTTATATTTGTTTTTACAGAGCCTGGCCTTTTACATTTCTAAAGCTATTGATGTAAATGAATTCAAGAAAATGAGCGTTGAAGTAATATATCGTTCCTCTTTCTCACCTTTCTAGATAATTTTTAAAATTTATCCAAGCTTCAAAGCAAGTTGTTCATTAACATGCATATCTTAAGATAGAATAACACGCCGAACAAATATTAATCTAGGTCAAACAACAAAAACCGGCGTTATATTTGCAACGCGGTTTGCGCTTTTGCAGCTGAGGTTGATGGTTTGGTAAAATCATCGAAACTAGTCCTGTAAAAATTTGCAAATATAACGCTGATTTTTGTTGTTTGACTTCTAGAATAATGCCTATCTTAACAATACATTTAGAAAGAATAAAAGGTATTAGAGCGTTCACATATTTTTAAACAGACGACACGCCCCGACCCCTCGAAAAAAATTCATTTATGATTAATTCTCGATTAACCGGGGCCAGAATACGAACCCTAACTAAAAACTTCTTGAATTTGTTTATTACGAAAATACGGAAAAATTACTATCACAAATATTCACCGATATTGTTTCAAATCTTCTTGGCAATATTATAAAGGCAATTTATCACTTAGTTCATTTATTTCAAAGATATTTATTTTTCAGCTATATAAAGTGTGCTTCTTCTTGTTTTGAATGTCGACAGTAAATGCAGCTTAATGTAATCGTGGTAAATGTTATCATTCGCATATCGTTATCGATTTCAAATCGATATTATCATTCGGATATTGATTAATATCATCAAATTATTACAGGAGAAATTTTTTAATTAAATTCGCCAAATAAAATTGAAATGGATTATAAGAATTGCCAAGCGACAGAAAAATGTCGCCAAGTGAGGGCTTAAGTCGCGAAACAGTTTGGTTTCAAGTGAATAAATGCTATGAAGTGGTATATTTCCAGAAATATAGCTTCTAGAGTTAAGCAAAACATTTCTTCACGTATACAAGAGAGAAAAAATCTGATGTATACACCACATGACTTCCTTGTAAGGAATATTAAATTATACGCAATTTTCCTGCATTTCATTTAAACATATTGAATTAACAGTTAGCGAATTCTGAATTAAATCTACTTCGTAGATAGCGCATAAACCACGATAGAATAAATGCACTTTTTAAAGTTCACTATATTTATTTACCACAGCCACGCTTCTGAGCTAGGTTCACTTAACAGCGTTACATCTCATTCATTTTACAACTCAGAGTGAGCAAATTATAGCATCTCAAGAACTACCACAAGTTTTATTCAAATATTATAATAAATCTAAAACGATGTATAAAAGAAATTAAACAAGTAAAAGAAGAAACAGTTTTTTACAAACGATTCGGCGCCGCTTACCTAATGCGCATCCGCTTCTAATTAATTCAGTTCTCACTTCGCGGTAAGGTAAACACCAAGTACACTTAAAACAATTAAAAACACAATTTTTACAATTCAAATTACAATTTTTACTCAAAAACCAGGTAATGACTTAAACGATAATTCCAGAATCAAGCATAATTTAATTCGCAATAATAAAAGAAGACGTTATTTTGTTGTTGCGAAGCTTAGTTTCTCTAGATTGGTAACAAATCCACTATTCTGCTAAGCTTCAAATGTAAACAAATGTGGCCGCTATCATAACCAAAAATTAGGCTTAGCCTCATTTAAAAAACTTTTAAATTCTTGATGATTCCACAATTATTGCATGCAGGTTATCTAAGGTCATAAAAATCTTAACTGAAAGATAATAACAACAAAATTCAATCACTTTTAAAGCAAAAACATGCACAATTTACAAACTTAAATACAAGAATATTTACAAGAATAAAGAAACAGAACTCACTGAGCCGAGTAACAGAGTGTATATATATATATATATTTATACATATATTTATATACGTTTGGTGCGGCCGATTGCAGTCAAAATGCGAGGTGCACATCTACATGTTATAGCAGTCCAATATACAAAATTTCAACGTTCGGAGGCTACTCGTTTTTGAGTTATGCAAGATACATACATAGGTACGTACATACGTACGTAGGCACAGACGCCACGAAAATATCTCTTCAGGATTCCATTTAAATCAGTTTTAAATTTTTTTGGGGGGGGGAAGAGTCTTTTATTCTGTTCTTACGTACGGATGCTTCCTTTTTACTTCGTACAAGGAAGTAATTAAACAACTAGGACACATTTTGTCATATATAAGTCAAATATGTAGTTTATTTTTCTAAGATGAATATACACTTTTACTAAGTTGAAATAGGGATCGGAAAGCCGTATAAAAAGTTAAATTTTTTAATTTTATAAAAATTTTTTTTTAAATTTTAATACACCATAAAAGGAATATTTTTCTTATTCAAAATATTTTTCCAGTTTGAAGTATACGTCGAAAGCAAAAAGTTTCAAAATAAGGGAACGGCAACGTCACTATTAAAACTTATTTGAGAAAAAAAATAAAGAAGTGTCTTTGCTGATGTATCGACACATCCTCCAAAAATACAAACATAAAACAAAACAAATTTTACACGATTATTTATTCTAAACATGTACAAAATTAAGTTATGTACTATAATAATGTATGTAGTGCCCAGTAACAAACTGTTTACTTATATATACAGAAAACCAAATAAATTCTAGGCATACCTGCTTATAATTTATTTTATTTTGTGTATAGTATAAGTAAATAGGATGTTATTGTGTACTACAAACATTGGCATACTACCTAACTTAATTTTCTCACCGTCTGAAATATACTCCGTATCACATACTCTGTTTGAAAGTTAATGAAACAACTTTTAAAAGAAAACGTATATATATATATTTTTTTTTACATGAAAATACAAGAACCGTCTGTTAAAATAAGAGAAGATATTTCACGTTGCAGAAAGTCTAAATTTAAATAAGGCAGTAGTAAGAATCATTAAAAACAAGTATTTGCTTTTAAAAGTTTTCCGAACGCATCCCTGTGTTTTTGATTAGTTGCTAATCTCATATAACACTATTTCACATTACACGGTATTTGCTAGGAACATATCTACCCTCTTGTAAGAGGATGTCTGTACTATTACTAATCATAGTAATGTGTTATGTACATCGCGGGGGGGGCAGTTCTGTATCTCCCGTTCTACTGGGCCCATTGACGAAATTTAAATTGCGTTTTTCATGTCTCGAAAGCGCGACTTAGAATGCATATTAGATTTATATATATCATCATTCTAACAAAGGTATTTTGACATAAAATGGGACTTTTTCTGAAATAACATAGCAATTTTTTTCCAGATTTCAAGTCTACGACTCAAATTATGCCTAAATATTAAATTTTGTAAAATTTGGTGAGAAATTTACGAAGAAATTCATAAAGTGACGAATTTTTTTCAGTTTGAGCCAAAAATAATTCACTTGGCGAACTTCTTAATATGTGGCAACCTATTTTCTTTCTCTTCTATTGTGAAGCGGAGGAAAAAAAGTCACATCGTTCCTGCCTTTTTACATTGTGGATAAGACGAAAAAAAGTCACATCGTTCTACTTTCAAATAATTTTAACAAAGTGCGTAAACCACATTTTCGTTATTATCGCTTTCAACAAATATGCCAAATTTCAAAACGCGCCAGTATATAAATTCAGGTATATCTTCGGATTTTTTGACAGGTATGCTTAGAAATAAATCTATTTTAAGATGATTGTAAAAATTTGACAGGTTATAATTCAAATTTTTTTTCGAAAAATTTATAAAAATTTTTTAAAAATACAAATTTTAAAAATAAATCATATAAAATGGACAAATTTTGTTTGGACTGAACCTAAATTTTGAACCGTAGAAGAAGAAATCAAATAAGTTTCATAAAAAAAAGATATTAATAAATATACACTGGTGTGCAAAAATTAAGGACGAAGTCGAAAAATTAGCATATCAGCTGAACGGAGAGGCAGAGCGAACAGAAAGACCAATCAGGAGATTAAGTAAGGTGATGTACGGTAGCACATGCACGAGATATGCAGGTAGACGTAATGGGGGAGTGTCTGAGTAGTATAAAGCATGTTGTCGGTGTAAGATCAGAATTTCTGGCAAAGAGATTGCACGCCGTATAGCAGTTAAAATCACACCGAGTTGCTGCCTCAGCGAGAAATGGCGAATAATCAGTCTGTTAGACGACATCTGGATGCTTTTACCCGAGGTCGAATCATTGGGAAGTTGGAGGAAGGCCGCAGTGTGACAAGTGTGGCTGCAGAGTTCGGAATTGCTCACAGCATCGTTTCACGACTTTGGAGACAATTTCAAACTACAGGAACAGCTATCCGGGGGTTTAGTAGTGGTCGTCCACGAGGAACCACACCCGCAGATGACCGGTATATTGCCTTACAGGCCAGAAGAAACAGGCGGCAGACAGCGGGAGAAATCGCTAGACACACGACACAGGCGACTGGACGACCGATATCGCGTTTTACCGTGGCCAGAAGACTGCACGGTGGTGGTCTGTTTGCACGACGCCCTGTACGGTGTGTCCCTCTAACGCCTGCCCATCGGAGAAGGCGTTCTCTGTGGTGCCGGGAACACCGGAATTGGAGAGACAATGAATGGGGACGAGTACTCTTTACAGATGAGAGCAGATTTAGTCTGAGTTGCGATTCTAGACACATACACATCTGGACAGAGCGGGGAACACGCAATAACCCCTTCAACATCATCAAAAGGGACTGTTTTGGAGGTCGCGGAGTTCTCGTTCGAGCAGACATAATGCTTGGTAGCCGGACCGACCTTCATATCTCCCAAGGAGGTTCGTCACCTGGGACTGCTATTGTAACGAGGTTCTTCTTCCTTACATGCGTCTTTTCACAAGGGCTATGGGTCCTCAGTTCCTCTTCATGGACGACAACGCTCCACCTCATCGCACAGTTACTGTCGAAGAGCTGTTGGAGAGTGAAGATATTGAACACATGGATTGGTCGGCAAGGTCTCTGGATCTAAATCCCGTCAAGCATGTACGGAACTTACTAGGGAGACCCGTGGCAGCACGTAACTTATCGCCAGTAACGATTCCGAAACTGCGATTGGTGCTACAAGAGGAACGAGCAGCAGTGTCTCAACAGCTCATTAACAACCACATATCCAGCATGCACAAATGATGTGAAACCTGTCTAGCAGTCAGGGAAGATCATATCCCCTATTAAAGACCGGATGTTTCTTGCTGGACACCCATCACGGGGATGTTTCGGCCTTCAGTCGCATTGCGCTCCATGCTACTTTTTCAATAAAGCTTCTTTTTATCCCTCTGATTTCTCTTTTAGTAAGTGTTGCTTACATTATTCATGTCCTTACGTATTGGGGATCTTACGGTATTAAATGTGTTGATTTGGAAAGCTTTTGTACAAAGTATTGAAAAAACCGTCTCGTCCTTAATTTTTGCACACCAGTGTATATAAAATTCAATTATCATTGAGGATCTAAGATTTTGAGAGCTAATTTTTGAAAAACTACTTGTGCGACATTTACGAAACTTGGCAGTTTGGCATAATTTGAGTTGTAGAATCGAAATATGGAAAAAAATTGGCATGTCATTTCGGAAAAAGTCCGATTTCGTCTCAAAATACCTATATTTGAGCAATGATGTATATAAATCTAATACATATCCTAAGTCGCGCTTTCGAGACATGAAAAACGCAATTTCAATTTCTTCAATCTGCCCAGTAGAACGGGAGATAAGGAACTGTCTCTCTTTTTTTTTAAAGTCCAAGGGGGCAATTTGTCCCCAGAAGGACTATTAATTTCGATTTGGCATTTTGCGTTGATTCACTAAAAGCGTTGTTTCATTTATCAAATTGTTTTCAAAATTCAAATTGTTGTTCAACTGTCAATAGAACTGTCTTTCCCCCGCAATGTACACAGCACAGTAATGTTGGTATAAATTATCAAGTAATGGCATATGAAGTTATTATGTTATTCAATAAATTTCAGATTTATCCTTTACTTTTAAAACAGACTGGGAATATTTTCTTTAAACCTTCACTGCTCTCACGAAATTACTTGCTTACATGAATTTGCTACTAATAATTAACGGAATAAAATCTGAAAAAGCAAAAATTAAGGAAAATAAATAGGTATAGTCGACATAAATTTATTATTTCAAGCAAACTTATTGATTATAAATCTCTGAAAAAAAATTATAACAATATATTTGGTATATAAAACAAATATATTTGGTTTCGAAATGATAAGGAGTGATAATATTTTTGATCGATGATGATGAAAATTATGAGAATAATGTATTTTGTTCTGACGTTTTTCTTTTATACAGGAAGCTTTGAATTGGCTACAAACAACAACTTGCACGGCAGGAAGAAAATTCCAAGAATTTTTGGAGAAGCATGGTCATAGATGTTTGGGTGAAGTATGCAGTCTTTGACATTTTAAACATAGAGTCGTCAGACAAGGACATTTTATGTATTACTGTTACTAAAATATTTATTATCAAATATAATGCGTTCAAAGAAAGCAAACATCCTCCCTTAAATTCTGCAATTTACGTTTCGTTTCATTAAGAAAAATTAACAGTATAGAATCATCCAAATCAAATGTCCGAATCATTCTGCTGATGAAACTCGTGATATTAATACGTATTGCTACTCTTATCGGGAAATTTATTTAAGAAAATAAGATGCATAAAAACATTTTTAATATATATATAAGATGTTCCAAAAACGCATTAAATTTAATATGCCTATAAATGTTTTTTTTTTTTTTTTTTTTTTTTTTTTTTTAAGAAAATTAAAAAATATGTTTGTATACTTACAACAGATAAATGGTCCGATTTAAGAATGTCGAATTTGATTTGACTCGACAACATTGGTATTTATCACTATCAATTTATTTTGCAACTTCTTTGTAGTTCAGCTAGTCGTCATGGAGCGCGCTACACCAAAGAGCAACGAGTTTTGATTGTGCAAACTCATTGCAAGAATGGTGAATATTATCAGGAAGCTTCGTTAACTCTTTCGACATAAAAACGCACCTAATGAAACAAACAGTTTGTAGACTGACAAAGAAATTTGAGGATAGAGGTTCGACAGCAGACAATCAGTCACCACCACACGATCCAGCCGGTTTGTTGAAAACATCGTTATTGCAAGTTCCAAAATACCTGAACTTTAAAAGAGAAGAAACAAAAGAACATGAAGAAGAAAGTGAAAAATGTGTTGCGCGCGTACGGGTTCGTTATGGATCGAATGCATAAGTCGTTAAAAAGTTAATAAAATTTATTCTTTTCACAAGAAATAGAACAAAATGCTGAAATATTTCCTCAGAGATATTCGTACAATATCACAATATTTCAAACGTTAAACAGAACTCAATTCAAAAACAGAGAAACTAATTCTATCTCACAGCGAATTCGTTACAATCAATATCGGTATTAAGTAAACAAACCGTTCGCTTAAAACAGCTACAACTGAGCTGAGATGTTTAAATTCGGATTTTATAAGCTTTTTAATTATTCACTAGAATATTTTGCTAAAATCTATGAATATCTCGATTTTCCTCGATTGCAACAGCAATTACGAGATATTTATTTATTAAATATTAAATGCAAGCGCTCTTGTATTTTAATTTTTTCGACGTAGCTAAATCGTCTGCGTTGCATGGGAAAATAAAACAATTTTAATTAGAATTCTGAATAAATAGCTAAATAAATACGAAGTCTGTAGAAATGTTCATTAACCTCCTCGATAGGCAGGTATCTGAAAAAATTATTGCGAATTTCATCGAGAGAGTACGGTGCTGTAGAAAAAGTCGTGGAGGACATATGCCAGACACTTCATTTTTCAGTATTAAATCGGAACATTTATCTCTTGTAAGTATGCAAAAATATTTTCTTTCTTTTTTTTTTTTTTAAATATTTTTTTGCCCGTATTAAATCCAACGTTCTTTTTAGGACATCCTGTATATAAAAATATCCATTATAATATAAAAATTTAGGAAAACCCTTTATAAACTACATATTAAACATGGTAAAATGAAAATAAATTTTAGCTATTACAGGGTTCGTACACATTTCTTCACATCAAAATTAAGTACTATTAAGGACTTTTAAGGACCATTAAAGAAAAAATTAAGGACCTATCAGCAAATTGGAACTGCATAAATTCAATTAAAGCTCATGCCTGAACTTCACTTTCGTTATACCAACCTAATAAAAAATAGATCCGTAAGTAGGATGCACTATTATTAAGCATAATTATAAAATAAATTCGAGAATAAAATCATCTTTGTAAAATTTGTCAAATAAGTATTAAACATTTTATGCTTATAAAGTTGGACATATTTTCAAGAAAATTAGTGGCATTTTATTTACGTTTACTAATGGTTAGCTTTATGTTGACTTTTTCTTTTATGTCTTTTTTCATTAAGTACTTGCTCAGATTTTTTAAATAGCAGGCCGATTTGATATCAAACGGCATACGTTAAAATGAGAAGTAAAATCTATAACAGAAGACTGGCTGTTGTCACTGGTGTTGCTCGCCTACAGAGAGACTTGCCAATCCGAACAAACCTGAATGCCTGATGCTGGCAAGGTTTCTGAAAGTTATGCTCTGTCTGTCTGAAGCAGTTAGTGTCTAGCTTCGTGCAGAGTTCCTGGAGTTGTAATACAGTTAACATACTTTAAGGTTCCAATAAACCACTAAAGCACCAGAGGTGATAATCTGTTTTGTAAATTAAGTCTTACTAGCTGTAAGGAATACGTTTTATAGAAATGTTTACATTTTTGTGTTGTATCTTGTGACTATATGAAAGGCTCGATGCAGAGATAACCTTTAAAGGTGAGCAATTAGTTACCAATAATTGACTTAGGTAGTTAGATACCCTTAGGTAGCAGATATTATAGATTTACCTGGCCACTATTAAATTTTATTTATTTTTTAAAAATATTTTATGAAAATCACCGTCTAATAACATTTCACAGTTAACATACATGTAATTTATGACACTGATTCTTAAACGACATCAGGATAATAATACATTAAAAGCTACAACACGTTTGTGTTTGTACTCAACAAAATACTTATGCGTCTTTTTAATCAGAAGCCCTCCCAGACATTATGGCTAATTTATATAAATTTCCTTCTCTTTAAGCACCTTTTCTAACAACGAGAAATTTGTTTCAATAAGCAAATCAATGTTCTCATTAGTTTATGCTTCATCTCCTAACTTGTCAATGTCTCGACATTATACCTATGAGGTTTTATATGATCTGGTAAAAGTTAAATAGTCCAAACCTCTAGATATACATAAAGTAAATTATCGTCATGTCTGAAAGTAACTATAAAGTCAGATAAAAGTTAGAGTAAACCTCTTTATTTAAACAGAACCTAGAATATAAGTGCGTGTTCTTATGCTAGAAGATTTATATGATCTGGTAAAAGTTAAATAGTCCAAAACTCTAGATATACATGAAGCAAATTATCGTCATGTCTGAAAGTAACTATAAAGTCAGATAAAAGTTAGAGTAAACCTCTTTATTTAAACAGAACTTAGAATATAAGTGCGTGTTCTTATGCTAGCAGAATGAACTACAGCTCATGGCGATGTAACTAAACAGGAAGAGTCAAATTCAAATTGTGGACTAGCACTTACAGACAACACAATTTAATTTTAATCTAAGCTGGCTCAGTAACTCATAATCGTAACAGATTCAAATATCGGTAACGATAACGCAAAGCTGAATAATTAATTACAAATTATCACAGCTGGCAGAAACTAATGCAGCGTGCGAGCAGAAGCCAGAAACACTCTCTGTCTTACAATACAAAAACCTCAGTTTAAATACTATCTAAATGAATTGCATTCTGGTGAGAAAAAGAAGGGAGAAGCTCTAGTACAGGCTGAAGTTATAAACAAATTGCTAATTTATGTAATACTAACTGTACCTATATTTAAAGAATAATTTTCTTTCTCTTTATGCACTCAATTTCTTTTCTCAATAAGTTTCCTCTGCATTTCAGAATTTTTGGATTTATTTAAAGATTTCTGTCATTCTAAAAACCACATGTATTTAAAATATATACTGCTAATTTTATTCCTTAAATAATATGAACACTGAGAGTAAATATGAAATGATACATGGTCAGAGGCGGTGTGGCAGAATTTTTAGAATTTAAGTGATGCACACAGCAATAAAATATAAAAATAGCAAAACTCTTAGAATTTTGGAAAGGCACTGGGGGCAGAATTTAGGACCCACATAGACTTCATCAAGTACAAAAATATCTAACGCCAGCCCTGCTTGTCATGCATCGAGAGATATAAAATACTGAGCATTACTGACATTTTCCATACTTCTGCTTAGGGAAAAAAAAAGGGGGGGGGAATAATCATGTTAAGAAATTCTAGGATCAGAAGTAAAACATTCAAATATTAGGTTTTCATTGTTCTCCCAAAAATTCTTCAAAGCAATTCATCACAGACATTCTGTAAAATACATCCGTTACGAGTTAATACTATGAAAACATTTTTCAGTTTGCCACATTTTTCTGGAATCTTCTAGAAGCTTAGGTCTATAAATCTTGCCTTCAAATCCTTCTAAACTTTCCAAAGTGCAATATCTAAAATCCGAAAGAAAGATTACCACTAACCAATTCTGCGGCAGCGAAAACCCAGAAGTATTAAAAAAAAAATTCACACACACACATACACACAAAAGAAAATTAAATTAATTTTATAGAGGAAACGGATGCACATTCTAAAAGTTTTGAAACAATTACATGGGGAAAAACTCTTACCATTTAAAAAATAAAAAAGAACACATTTTAAAATAATTACACAGCTATTTTGCTTTTGCTAAGAACTGTTTTGTAAATTATGCTTTTCATCCTTTATTAGCTTGTTTATTTTCGGATTCAAAATGTTGTAATAATAAGTTGCCAAAATGAAAAGAAATATCACTTTATATTTTAACAGGAAAAAAAATGTTTTATTTCAATATTATTTCTTAAATATAGTTTCAATATATTACCATTATTTTAACGAAATTTATTAATGCTATAGTGTTCTAAACAAAAGTGTTGAAATTCACAGATCTCCGAATTAAACATTTTGTACAGAAATTGATCTTAAAATCGCCAAAATGTTGATAAGTAGCCAAATTTAGAACCATTTAATAAAAGAATTCAAATCGCCAAAAAGGAAAGGTTGTTTAAGAGCTCTTCATTAGAAAAAAGAAACAATTTCGAAATGCCTATGTTTCATTTCTTGCCTAGGAACTCGAGTATCGCACCATTTATATTGGAAGTAGGAACAAATTCAAACAATAACCATATTTGTCAATGAATCACCACAAATATTCCTCGAAAATGCTAATTTGCACTTGAAATGGCAGCCGTAAAAATGGACCGAAATTTTAGATGATTAAAATTAAGGACCTTTTATTGATTTTGGACGAAATTAAGGACTTTAAAGGACCAAAAATCGATTCTAAAAAACCTAAGGACTTTTAAGGACTCTTAAGGACCGTACGAACCCTGTATTATTATATACTTCGTCATATGCGACTGAAAATAAAATCATGTCTCGAACAGTTATTCCCATCTGGCCACTGGAGGCTCCTCTACTTGTGCACATGAGCACATGAAGCCCAAAGAAAACGAAAAAACGAATTTATTAACAAATTAGTTAATGTATTAACAATTTAAATAAAATAATATTAAATACACTTCCAAACTTTTGTCAATTTCCAGCATGAGTTTCTTCCCGGAAGGGAAAACGCACCGTTTGATACCATTCCATTCGTACATCTTCAGTGTGGGGTACAACCATCATGTCCGAATTTTCTCTTGGTTTGCTATTTTCGGTTAGTTAATTCGTTTTCCCAGTTTCTTGTTATTTTTTATTGTAATCATTTTTTGATATATGTATTTTGCCAACTAGTGTAAACAATTAAGACGGCAGTTAATAAAATTAATGTTTCATAACTAAATCCATTTCAACATTGCCTTTAGAAAGAAAAATTTAAATGAAATTACTCAGGGCAAAGGATTTCAAAAGGGAATGTAAACCCAATTTATATGAGAAATATTCATGGATTTGTGGATGTGAATCAACTAACAGGCTATTTTGTTTTCCATATCTCCTGTTTGGAAAACAAAATGGTGAATCAAGCTGGGTGAGTTAAGGGTGTTCTCATTTATCACATCTAAATTAGAAAATTAAAAAGCATGAATATTCTCAATCGTATTTAAACTCCATCTTAGAACCTTTGACAACAGCTGCAACTGCGTGAAACGTAAGATGGTTTATGTTTCCCGTGTTGCCACGCATAGAATCATTTAGCAAATGTAAGATCTTTAATTCATCTTTCAAATTTAATTGCTGTTGATGTGAATTTTATAATTTAAGTGCGAAGAACGTGATATTTAATAAATAAAGGTAACATATAAAACGTTAAAAAAACGCCCCTTTGGACGTAATTTAAAATCTGAAACATTTCAGATTTTCTTTTATTTTATTCCTCCCACCAATACAAGGTTACCTTCATACTAAACTTTAAATATTTAGTTGGT
The DNA here is from genome assembly GCA_000611955.2 of Stegodyphus mimosarum. Taxonomy (NCBI): domain Eukaryota; kingdom Metazoa; phylum Arthropoda; class Arachnida; order Araneae; family Eresidae; genus Stegodyphus; species Stegodyphus mimosarum. The sequence continues at coordinate 608,413 of KK121913.1, read as the reverse complement.
GTATTTTTTTAAAAGCTCCTTTTTAAAATTTTCTTGAATTTTGCAATTTTTTTTTCTTTTCAGTTTGATATTTATGCAATCCCATGGGGTTCCGATCCAAAGTCATTAGTGAAGCTGTTACAGGTAAATTTATTGCATAAATATTAATATTAAATGTATATAAAATACTGTAATAGCATTATCAGAACCTCTATCATTTGACAACAATGACACCACCACCGTGTTGGTGCCTTACTAGCATTTAATAACAACATTGCTGTCAAATGCTAAAGGAATGTTTATGGAGTTCAGCTGTCAGAAATAAAAAATCAGACAAAAGTATATAGATGAATAAAATTCTTTAATACTTGATTCAGAAAGTGAATAAGAATTTAAGAACTAAAATCAGTTTAATTTTGTCTGTTTGAAATTATGATATTTTGAACAGTTCAAACCAAATGAATGCTTCATACTATCTCACTTACAGATGCTTCTTGTAACCTAACTCACAGGTGAACAAAATTTGCACTAATTTAAGATGTTTGTAAACGCCACGCCTGAATACAGCAAAATATTGTAAACAAAATATACTTAATAGTCCAAAAGCGAGTTAGCCTGAATGAGCTATTAGTCTCAAAACGAGATTTTGCGTCATAAACGGCATATCACTTTTCATACCGTTGCCACCAAATATTATCGGCCTCTATTACTTTTAAAGAAATTAAGTAATCAAGCAACTGCATGGATGTATCCTCGCACTGTGAAAAACGACGGTACCTAGGGCCGTCAAATTTTCAATAACGTAGTACTCTAGACGAACAATGTGCACCTGGGAACCCGAATTTTGAATTTCGAATTTTACAATGCATATTTCTTAAAAACCTTAATGAATTTTTATTAGCAGACTCAGTGATTTGAAATAGAACAATGGCAGCACTGTACGGAATGAAACGTTTTTATCTCCAGCGCTTGAGACTGTCTATCTTAAATTCTAAAGATATGCTGTTTTTAAATATTTTATCATTTTACCGTTGAATTGAAATTTATGTGACGTAAGTGCGAAGAACGTGATATCTAATAAATACAGGTTAACACAGAAAACTTTAATAATAAAGAAACACAAACAAGTTTTGTAAGTGAGAAAATTGAGAAAAGACTTGGGGGGGGGAATAATAATATATGCCGCCACTTAATACTGCATCGAGATTTCTAAACATAAATTGTTATGCCTCTTTTAAAATTTTTGTAATTTTGCTGCTGAATTGTATATGGCTTAAGTGCGAAGAAAATGATCCTTCATAACAAAGCTAAAAAGACAAAAAGAAATGGATTAGCAGGAGTGAGTGCAACGACAGACTAATAGACTGCGAGCGCAGCGACAGCGTAAAAAGCCCTCTTGGGTGACCGTTCAAATCTGAATCTTGTAAGATTTTTTGTTTGTTCGCTTTGTTAATATTTAACAAAATGTCTCTGGATAATAAACGTGATTAACAGAAAGTAGCAGATTCATTTTTTTTCTAAATTATTTAAAAATATGAGACCAAATGCAAGATTATGAAAAACAATTCTAATCCATTTTGAGTATATTATTATTAAAACGTTTATGCGCTTAAAATAAGTTTACAGAGTAGTACCAGTTAATGAGAGCCCTGTAGCCGTCTATGAGAAGCAATCAATTCAGCGCAGTATATCTTCAGTAACTTTGATAGCGTGTAAGGTTCTTATTCTAAACTAACCAGTTATAATGATTTCTGCCTTTACTATAACTTCTTCTGTCCATATTCCTCAGCAGAATGCAAATGAGTTAGCCAGTATTTAAACTGAGGTTTTTGGATTTTAAGACAGAGCGTGTTTTGGGCTTCGCGTGCGCGGTATGTGTAAGTTTCTCGGCAGCTCTGTTAATAGTAATTATTCGGCTTTGCATTCTATCGCTGCTGATGTTTTGATTCTGACGCTGCGATAGAGTACTGAGGCAGCTTCTAGTACACTGATTATCATAAATTAAGGAAAAATCACAAAAATCGCGATTACTGAAAAAGTTACATGTAGAATTTTATGAAACTTACCCACAATATACAACAAATAGTAAGGTATCAAATAACATAAAAAGAAATTACCAAACTATTATGGTAGTACAGAAGTTAGTACATGTATAAAATGAACAAATCGAAGGTGTCAGTTTGCTATAGGAAAAGTACCTTCAATATGGAATAGGATCGTCTCTAGAAGCAATACAGCACATTATACAGCGATGTGTGATGCTTTCAATTATGCGGTCTATCAGTTCCATAGAAAGCGAGAGCCATTGCTCTTGCAAAGCAATCGCAAGCGCGGCAAGGGTCTGAGGGGGCGGACTGAGAGCAGATAGACGTCTCCCTAAAGCATCCCAAACGTGCTCGCTAGGATTCAAGTCCGGGGATCAATCTGGCCACTCCATGCGCATAATTGTTTCCTGTTGAACATAATCATCTACGATGCGAGCCCTGTGTGATTTTGGGTTGTCGTCCTGTAACAGGAAAACATCACCTATTGCCCCGGCATATGGGCGCACATAAGCATCAAGGATGCCATCTCTATAAACCTGACCATTTACTGTTTCCCTTGGAAAGACATGGAAGACTGTGCGTCCACCCAAAGAGATGCCACCCCAAACACAGACACTGCCTCTTCGTATGCATCTCTTTCACGGATGTTTGACGGATGATAACGGGAATTACGGAAAAATAAATTATTGTTGGAATTGTACAAAATATTAAATTATTTGCATTTCCTTTAAACATATTGAATTGAATTAAATCTACTTCGTCGATAGCTCATAAACCACAATAGAATAAATGCACTATTTAAAATTCACTACATTTGTTTACCATAGCGACAATCTGGTGCTAGGTTCACTTAACAGCGTTACATCTCATTCATTTTATAACTCAGAATGCACAAAAATTATATCATCTGAGAATTATTTAATCGTTACCACATGTTCTATTCGAATACTGTGTAAGGTTTATCCTAATTTTATAACAGTTATTTTAAGTTTATGCACCTTTCCTATCTCTTCTAGCTTCAGCTTACAATTTCCTACCAGAATATATTTTCAGAAACACGTTTAATGCAAACGAGTAGTATTTATGTCGATGTTTCACTGACTTCGTTAGAGAGTCAGAATTCTGACTGGCGCGCGTGTGCCTTTGAGCTACGTCTCTAAGATATTACTACGCTCGGCCGTACTTTAGGCCCTTGATAGCTTGGCCTACTTAATTGAAATTTAGGGGCTAACTATTTAGAATCCTGATAGCTTCGGCTATATCTTTTAGTTAAGCATTAGTTAAATTTTAATTCTTATTAATTTGAGTTCAAGCCCAAATGGAGGCTTTGCTGTACTCTCTGAGATAGGTGCAGACTGTATTGATCCTCATTTTGAGAAATAAAGGGTAATTAACCCTTCTTGAGTCTTACGTCTTTGTTCACACACTCAAGCGATTATTTGCTTATCGGTGCACAAGGTTCCTCACACTGAACTGTCAAATAAAATAGTAAAACCCCACAACTATAATAAATCTAAAACAATGTATTAAAGAAATTAAACAAATAAAAAAGAAACTTTTCTTCACAGACGATTCAACGCCGTTTCGTTTACATAATACGCATTCGCTACTCGTAAACATTTCCTCTCTCCGCGACAGACTGGCGACAATATTTGCTGCTAATACGAAATACTTATTTCCTCGTAATTCATTAGAGATATATTTCTCATTCAATTAATTCCGTTCTTACTTCGCGGCAAGACAAAAATACATACAAACTCAAAATATTTTCATTAAGAATTGAAAGATATAGAAAAAATAAAACATCAACTACAGTTAAAACAATGAGAAAAACAATTTTTACTTCCTTTAGGAAGTAAAGGAAGTACTGTAATCACAAAAAATTCCGGGTACCATATTTCAACGAAACCGCTATCGAGTGCATTTGACCGCTATCGAGTGCAATTTAACAATGTTTCTGCGTGACGTCTGTACGTACGTACGTACATATGTACATCCGTATGTATGTACCTCCCATAACTCGAAAACGAGTAGCCTCAGAACGCTGAAATTTGTAGTACTGCTATAGCATTTAGTTGTGCACCTCCCTTTTTGGTGGCAATCGGTCGTACCAAAAGTATATAAATATATATATATATATACCCACTCTGTTACTCGGCTCATTGAGCTCAGTTTCTTTATTCTTATACGTTTGTAAATTGTGCATTTTTTGCTTTAAAAATGATTGAATTATGTTGTTCTTTGCTTCCGGTTGAGGTTTTTATGCTTTTAATTAACCTACATATTATACACTTTTTTGCAAAAAAAATCGAAGTACCATGAAGGAAGTGGTTGTTTTTGATGAAATTGAATATGTGTATAGCTCATACACAGATAATAAAATTATTAAAAAATCAAGGTCATAGTACCTCGCAATCACGCATTGAGTGTTCAAATTAGTATTTGGTCGAACCGCCCCTGCCGGCAATGCATACTTGAATTCGTGAAGGCAAGGAGTGGTAGAGGTTCCTAATGTCATCCTGCGACACATTCTGCCAGGCTTTCATCAGTTGTCGCTCCAGATCTGCGATATTTTGTGGTGCCCGAATCTGGCGGCCTACCATGTCCCAGACATGCTCGATGGGTGGAAAGGTCTGGTATCATTGCTGGCCACTGCTGGTGCCATTGCTGGAGTATCAACCGCACTGAGACAATCCAGAGCTATGCAAGCGGTATGTGACTTGGCATTATCTTGTTGGAAAATGGGCCCATGATGACGTGCCATGAAGGCTAATGCAACCGGCCGCAGGATGGTATCAAAATATCGTTGAGCTGTTAAAGATCTACGGAGGATGACTAAAGATGACCTGCTCATAAGAAATAGCGCCCCACACCATCATACCAGAGATTATGGCTGCATGCCTTTGTAAAACAAAGGCTGATTGGGACCGCTGGCTCCATCCTCTCCAGACACGAACAGGGTAGTCATCTGCTTCAAGAGTGAAGCGGGATTCATCACTGAACAATATACGATGCCAGTCATGATGGCCATGATAATCGACTGCGACACCATTGCAGACAACTCCGCCGATGTTATGGGGTCAAAGGCAAACGTCTTAAAAGCCTCTGTGACCGTAACCCCGCCTCAGACAAGCGCCGTCAGATGGTAGACGGTACAGCAGGAGCTATAGACGTAGCTGTAATGCGTTGAATAGTCGACAATGATACCGTTGGGACGGTTTGGGCCTGGCGAACAATCATCCTATCTTGCCTCGTATTTGTGCTCCTTGGCCTTCCAGAACCTTAATTTCGTCGGCAATTTCCTTGTAGCAACCATTGCTGCCAACATCTTTTCACAGCAGTGTCTGTATGCTGCAGGTAGCTGCCTATTGCTCGGTATGACCATCCAACTTCACGCAACCCTACAATGGGATCGCAATTTTTTTCCCCACTTCGCTTGCTGCCGGCATTGCTGTTCTTTGTCCCTTGTTTCAAAATATAAATAGCTGCATGGTGTGCATAGCGCAGCCATGATGATGATGATGTGTGAACCTGTTTATGTTTATCAAAGCCCGCTTTTTTACAAAATAAATCTATGCTGAATCAACGGCCATCTCAGCTCAAGTTTTTCTTCTCCGTTATGTGAATTTTCTGTATCTACGCAGCTTTTTCCTAATCTCAAAATATCTGCAGAATTCATCGCATACATATAAGGAAGCAGAGGATTTTATGTGTGTAATTCCAAGGAAAGGATAATTTGTGTTAATTAATCAATAATGAATGAAAATTCTTCAAAAATTTTAAAACTGCCTTTGAAAAACAAAAAAATAATAATCTTTTACTGTTTATTAGTCCAAAATGATTAAACTATTAGTCCATCTAAAATTCAAGGCATAGAATATTATTTTTGAGTTATATCAGATAAGGCCAAATTTTTGCCTTTTGCCCTTATCGGAAATTAAAACATAAATAAGTAAATCTCTCATTTACCTTGTCTTATATAATTTCAGAAATGTAGCTTTTAATTAGATTAATTAAGAATATTTTAAACATATCTTTCCCCCGATGACAGCGTGTTTAAAGAAATGATTCTTATACTATAATAACATTAACTTTTTATTTTATTAAAAATTACTATAAAAATGTTTCCCAGTTTGAATATTAAACATTTTCTGTAATTTTGAAAACTGGTCTGATAATGAAGGTGTAAACAAGACTTTTTTTCCTAAGATCCATACTTGAATATTTTCCAATTAGACTACTGATATTCTAATCTTGTCAATATGATCATTCCATTTTAATTTAGAATTAAAAGTTATACCCAAATATTTGGCACGCTTGACTAAAGGAACAATTTCTTTGAATAGGGTAAGCTCACGAGCAGAATTAGTCCGGGATTTTTTCCTTCTAATAATAAGTAATTGAGATTTCGTCGCATTAATAGCTATTCTCCACAAGGTGCACTATCTCTCAATATGAGGTACATGATCTTGTAATTTTTTAATGGCATGGTTAACATTTGTAGATCTAGCCGCGAGAGCCGTATCATCAGCATAACAACCAAGGAAGTAGCGATGGTGAAGATTTTCCTTGGGGAAATCGCTGACGTAGAACTAATAAAGAATAGGGCCAAGGATAGATCCTTGCGGGACCCGGCTCTAATGGGTCTGATGTCTGAACAGTCATTTCCTTGGGTTACGATGAATTTCCTGTTGGAGATGAACGACATCAATAGGAGGATAATTTCTCTGTCAATATTCAATTAAATAAGTTTATGTATGAGCCCCTCATGCCAGACGCGGTCGAATTTTAAGTCATTACACACACACATATATATATATACAGGATGCCCACTAAAGTTCGGTACCATCCGTTTAACTGCGGAACGGCTGCAGCTATACTCATAAAAGAGGTGTCTAGGTATAGTAAAGTGGCTATGGGCTACTAGATGAGATACCTTACCGTGCCCCCTGGTGGAAAACGGCGGAGTTAACGTCCCTACCTAGAAAACGAAACGAGATAGAAAGAAAAAGTAAATTACAAAGTTGTAGAGCATCATCGATATAATACGAAAAGACACCTCATAGACATGAATGCTAAGAAAGAAATGCGAAATTCTTTGTTCGCAATGTCCTAGACTGTGACATTATGAAAAGATCTTAGAAATAAAACAGCTAGTTATCACAAGCTACCTTTATTTTCGATGTTCAGACGTTTCTCCGTCAGGCACAAGCATCTGTAATACGTCGTTGAAGATTCTAGAATACTTGTGGATGGGTCGCATACGCCTGCTGTTTGAGGTATTCCCACAGAAAAAAGTCCATAAGAGTCCGGTCAAGTGAACTTGAAGGCCACTCTTCGAAACCATCATACCCGATTATTCGTTCTCCGAATTCCTCCATCAGGTACTGCCTCACTTGTGCCGTCGTGTACGCAGGAGCTGCGTCATGTTAGAACTATCCATTCCGAAGCTAAAGCAACGGCAGGTTCTCAACAAAATCGGGTATTTTGTCTCGCAAAAGTTCTAAATATCATGCAGTTGTTAACGTTCCCTGGTAAAATATTTTGCCGATTAGCTTGTTATTATAAATTCCACACCAAACATTAATCGAAAATCGTATTTGTTGTCGAACATCGGCAGAACATGATAGATTTTTCAGTGCACAATAATGAGTGTTCTTCCAACTGTACCTTTCATTCCACGAAAAGCATGCCTCATTCGCCCACGCTATATCTGTCAAGAATGTTGGCTGGACCTCTATCTGGTTCATGGCGAAGTTCCACCATGCGAAGCGTTTTTCGGCATCCCCGTCCAGTAATGCCTGATTAGGTGTTCGCTGATACGGATGAGGACCTAATTCATTGAGGATTTTCGGAAGGCGACTTTTTGAAAGGTCAGAGTTTTTAATCATCCCTCTTGTGCTGCTGTTTGGATATGCGAGGGCATATGATAAGACGTCGTTGTAACTTGCCGCCCTACCTTAGTTGGTCTGCCGGATTGAAGTCGGCTAGTCACGCAGGCTGTCTCCCTTAAACGTTATATAACATGTAGGATGATTTTGTATGAAGGCTGCGGGCCTGCAGAAAAACATTGCCGATACAACCGCGCTGCCGATCGTGCCTTGCGCCCACATTCACCGTAAAATAGAACCATCTCATAATAATCATTTTTTGAAAATCGCTCCATGATCATGAGCTTCAACATACAACCCCCAAGGAGATATCTCTTTTATAGGTGTCTCAGGTGACGTTTCATACAGTATTTGTATAATGCACAAATTCACACACCAAACTCAAGTTACGTTGAGTTGTTGCGTTTTGGAACACGATTGTGCACGATCTGCATATTGTCTACTTTGTGTGTAAAGGCAATTAGTACAAGGATGCATCGAGCGGGGTTTGAACCACAGTCATCTCGACTGTGAATTACAAGCGACACAATTGTGCCATGATGCGGGCTCGTTTTTCATCCGAAGGATCGGTTTTTCATCAAAGTTTTCCTTTCCTTCAAGTTTCACGATGTCGCAGTTTCGGAAATCGTGAAGAAACAAATGTGCCTTTTCAGCGTTCTGTTTTTAGCATTCACATCTACGAGGTGTCTTTTCATATTAAATCAACGATGCTCTACAACTTCGTAATTCACTTTTTCTTTCTATCTCGTATCGCTTTCGAAACAGGGACGCTAACCGTTGCGTTCCATCATGTGACGCTGTAAGTTATCTCTACTAGTAGCGCATAACCCCTTTACTATACCTAGACACTACTTTTATGAATATAGCCGCTACCGTTCGGCTGTTAAACGCGTGGTACCGGACTTTTGTGGGCACCCTGTATATATAAATGCGAATGAATTAGGTTTTGAACTCAATTTTAGTTTGTATTTATTCATTTATATATATTACTTATATATAATTGTTTCAGAATCTGGCTGGAAATGTATCTCAGGATTTCTCAAAGAAGCACTCAGACAACATAAATGAAATGCTCTCTCGGCTTTCTATTCCCTTGGGATTCTTTTCCAGGTATTTGTGAAAATTTAATCTAATCTTAAAAATGGCATATTTTGTCTTCAAAAAGATATGGCAAATACACAGATTACTTTTTGAATGAGTAGTTCTGGCCACTACACGAAGATTTTTCAATATGCATTAAGGTAAAGAACTGTTATTCTTTTGCCGAAGTGTCGTTGGACAAACAGCTTTTAGTTGGTTTTTCTAATTAATTTAATTAGGATTATCATTAAGCTGGCAAAGGCAGTGAAATTACAATTCTCTTCAGCGAAATATTGGCGAAGTATAGCCGGTAGCTTATTTTATCCTCTCCTTAGTAAAATAATAAGCAAGAAAGGAACTAAAAGTGATTTACATAACAAGGTGCTTTTATAAACAATAGCACTGAAGGGATGCTCTACTCAGGTCGAAAATTGTTCTTTGTAAAAATAATGGTAAATTTACCCTGGAATATTTTTATAACGACACTACAGCTAAAATAAAACATTTTCGAGCCACAAATATTGATATAATTCCCTTTGGAGACATTCGTCTGTTTGTTAAGCAGTTATAATTCAAAAAGTAAATTAAAGGTAGGTGCCTACTAGCAATATCTTGGGAACTGGTTGTCTAATGTTCGTGCAGAGAATAAACTAAAGATTTTACATTTCGGTGGAAAAAGCAAATACATTCTTGCACACACACACAGGGAAGGAGGGGGAAAAAGTTCTATATCTCCCGTTCTACTGGGCCGATTCACGAAATTTAATATGCGTTTTCCTTGTGTCGAAAGCGTGACTTTGGATATATATTAGATTTATTCACAGCAATTGATCTAGCATAGGTATTTTGACACAAATTCAATCTTTTTTTGAATGATCTGATTTTTTCTCCATGTTTCGATTCTATGACTCAAATTATCGATAAAAATTAATTGTTGTAAAATTTGGTGAGAAACTCACCAAGAAATTTAAAAATTTATCTTGCAACACTTTTTTCAGTTTGCGTAAGAATGATTCACTTTGGCAAAATTCTTAATTTATGGTAACATGTTTGTTTTCCTTTCCCTTTCATTCAGCACAATGGGGGAGGGAAGTGCATTTCTCATTCTTTCAAATAAATTTAACAAAGTGTGTAAACCAATTTGGTATTATTATTCTCACTTCTAACAAGTATACCGAATTTCAAAATGCTCCAGTATATGAATTCACGTATATCTTGGAAAATTTTGAATAGAAAACTCTAAATTTTTGCAGGTATGCCAAGAAAATACATCTGCTTTAATTATGTATTTGTAAAAATGCTATTGGTTACAATCCAAATTTTTTTTCGAAATTTTTTTTTAAATTAATAAAAAACAAATTAAAAAAATAAATCAGAAAATATCTGCGAATTTTATTTGGATTAAACCTAAATTTCGAATTATGAAAGAAGGAATCAATTAAGTTTGATAAAAAAAGAGATATTAATAAATACATAGCAAATTCAATTAAACATTGAAGAGCTAAAATTTTGAGAGCTATTATTTTAAAAACTGCTAGTGCGGTTTTTACAAAACTTGGCACTTTGGCATAATTTTAGTCGTAGAACCATAGAAATCTGAGAAAAAAAAATATATTTCGGACAATCTCCAATTTTGTGTCAAAATACCTGTGTTAGAATAATACTATACATAAATCCAATACATATCGTAAGTCACGCTTTTGACACATGAAAAGGTCAGGTAAAATTTCGTCAATCAGTCTATTAGAACGAGAGGTATAAAACCGTCCCCAACCCTTTTTTGTGCCAGATTATACATACTAAATGCATAACAACAGATATTTTGGAACTACTTTTGAAATAGCAGTTATTTACTCTTACCTACATTTAAGAAGATATAAAGTAATTTGTAGCTTATAAGGGCTATTTATTCCGTTTTGGCATTTTGTGTCGAAAACTTTAAAAGTCTGAATCACTTTTTAAATTGTTGCCACTAGATATTATCGAACTGTATTATATTTAAAGAAATTAAATAATGAAGAATAAATGTATGTATATTTCTCGCATTGTCATAAAACAATGGTATCTAGAGCCACCCAATTTTGAATATTGAACATTTCCACCCGAATATGGGCATCTGGAAGCCCAAATTTGGAATTTGTTTTATTATCGATTTCATATTTTGTAAAACTATCGATTTCCTATTTGTATTTTGTAAAACGAATTTTTGATTAACAAACTCAAGGATTTCAAAGCGAGCAATGGCAACGTTGTACAGAAAAACACTTTTATCTCCAGAGCGCTGGACTGAGGATCCGAAATTCTAAAGACATGCTCATTTTAAAACTATTTGTCGATATTGCTGTTGAACCGAATTTTACGATTTAAGCGCGAAGAACATGATATTTAATAAATAAAGGTTAAAAAAAAACATAAAGCGTTAAAAAAAAGCCAAGCCACTTTGTGCGTAATATAAAATCTGAAAGCTTTCAGATTTTTTTGTTAGTTCAAAGAGGGTTTGTCTCTGAAGGATTATTGTTTTCGTTTCGGCATTTTGCGTCGGAAACATTAAATGTCGGTTCACATTTGAAACTGTTGCTACCAAATATTACAGCTCTGTATTATATTTAGACATTAAATAATGAAGAATGTACTTAAATGTATGCATGTTTCTCGCATTGTGATAAAACGACGGTACCTAGAGCCATCCAATTTTGAATGACGTAATCCTACTGCGAATATGGTCATCTGGAAACCCAAATTTGAAATTTGGAATTTGTTTTATTATCGATTTCATATTTTGTAAAACTTTAACGAAGTTTTGATTAACAAACTCGAGGATTTCAATGGCAACGTTGTATAGAAAAAACATTTTTATCTCCAGCGCATGAGACTGTGTATCGGAAATTCTAAAGATATGCTCAATTTAAAATTATTTTGGGATATAGCTCTTGAACTGAATTTTACAGTTTAGGTGCGAAGAACATGATATTTAATATAGAAATGTAACACACAAAACGTTAAAAAAAACTCCCCTTTGGGCGTAATGTAAAATCTGAAAGCTTTCACATTTTTTTTGAAAGTATGAACGATAACGATTTTTTATTTTATTTTCAGATTAATGCTGAAAGTTTTACTTCCCATGAGCCGCCGCGGGGTCCAGAATCGGGAATTGACAAAGGTAATATATATTTAATAAAACCAAATTGATAAAATTTGTAATACTTACTCATGGTTTATTTTGGCAAAAAGATTAAACGATCATATAAGTTACAATTGAAGTAATCATTTAAAATTTGAGCAAAGATCACTGAAATATTTTTGGCCTTTTATTTTGGTCAAAAGCAACTTGAAGAACTTTATATGTAATTATGAAATCCTTTCTTATACCAGTCTATGTGCATAAAAGCAATCGACGAATGGAGGAAAGCATTCCTGTATCTCGCTAAACTACTCGTTCTTGAAGGGCATATTCCTGAAGACGATATCCTGTTTTTCATGACAATGGACGAAGTCAAAGAATTACTAAACACGAGGTCGCCGAAAATATTAGCGAGGTAGTTATTTTAATTTTAATTCTATTGCTTCCTATGCTGTCTTGAATATTTTTGTGGTGCAAAGAATAAAAATGAAATGCTATATTCAAAAAAGAATTTGGGGCGATTAATTTGAAAAATTCGTCGTTTCAAACGTCGGCTAGTATTAACTGATTTTTTAACAATCATTAATTTGGTGTAATATCAAAATGCAGAAGAGAAGATTTAACACAAAAAGCAAAAGCGTTGTGAAGGTCATCTTATTAAGAAGACTGAGCATTAATATGATGCACTGAGAAAAGGCTTTAAAAAAGTAGAAAAATAAAGACAACACTTAACCACTTAACACTCTAACAATAATTCTAAAAAATATGCTGCTTTTAAAAAGCTTCTGATTTTGCTGTTGAATTTTATGTGACGCAAGTGCGAAAAAAAAGCGATGTTTAATAATAAAATTTAAAAAGGGGGAAAAATGCAGCATAGGGAAAAAAAAAGGTTAGCAGGATTGAGTCCGAGAGAAGAATGTTAAACTGAGAACTCAATAAGAGCATAAAAAAAAACCTTAACAACCCCTCTGGTGCGACGTTAAATTATAAAACCCTTCAAGTAATTTTTTCTTTTCTTTGCGTATTTACTTTTATTTATTTCTTTATCTCTTCACGTTTTGTGCCAACTTAACGAAATTTTGATTAACAGACACAGCGATTTAAAAACAATACGTTTTCCACTCGGCAAAGCTTAAAATATTCGTCATATAATTTTAATCAATATACTCGGCGATTTAAAAGAAAGATGTGCTGCGACTGCCCCAAATTAAATGATTTTTATTTGGGGCAGTAGCAATAATAGGCATGAAGACCTGCGTTTATTCCTTTAAATGACTTCATTCTAATTAACTTAAATCGCAATTCTTTAATCAATAACAGACAAATTGAATCTAAAAGTAAGTGGTAATGCACTGAAAATACTGTTATTGATTAAAGAACTGCAATTTAAGTTAATTAGAATGAAGTCATTTAAAGGAATAAACGCAGGTCTTCATGCCTATTATTATTAATTATCAGCTAGACGCGCAAAATGGCAGTAACTAAATTAAAATCATTATATATTTTTTCGTTTTTATAATAACTATTCTGTGCACGTGGTCGCACAATCGGCTAATCATTTATAAAGAATACCCATGATTATGGTCATGATGTTTGCTTAAAAGTGACAGTATCATTTGCAAATAAGTTGCGGCCAGTTAAAGATCCCACTCAAACAGATCCAAGTTTTAGCTTCAGATCCCGAAATGTTCTTTTGCCTTTTCGTTAAGATGTTTCGTTTCTAGGCCGCAGACTCCGTTCAAGATCGAAGCTCCAAGATCACTAACCACCTTAAAACAATTCGACCAACGGGCCAGAAGACAATAAAAGTACACCAAGAAAACTGTGTATGAGAGTATTTCCCTAACGGGCGTAAAGATATTATAACACGGTGCATCTGATTTGCAAATGTAAACAAATCACCGCCCCGTTAGGCTTAACAGTACTCAAAACTTTAAACACTGATATCTCGGTAACCAGAGTAGATAAAACAGTGTTCTTTGGCATACAAGTAAAATAAACAGTGCTAAACACAAATCAGTACACAACATACATTTACATGGAATATGTAAATAGTAGTAAGCAAAAACTTGAATTCACCGCCAGATGATATCACGTAAGCACTACAATTTTTAAACTTCCATTATTCAATCAATTTGCTTTATCTTGAAGTAATCCAAATAAAATGCAATAGCGGGACACAAAACACACTTGAAAAACATATGAAGAACTCACTAAAACCAATTTTTACCAATATATTAACATTTCTTCACAGAGCCAAGAAAACACCCAACGAACTTTATTTGCTAGTTTAAATTTTCTCTTGGATTTAGTGTAGTTTTGCTGGGATACAGCCGGGTTGCTGGGTGACCGTTTGTTGTGAAACGGGCTGGTCCTGCTATGTCATTATGGCCAGCGTATGCTGGCTAGGTGGACTGGAGCTGCGCCCCTTTTCAACCAACCAACCACCTTAAAACACACAGAGGGAGCGCCACTAAACAGTATCCCCAAAGCGAGCTAATTCAGAAGGTTCTCCATCCGTCCATAGCGTATCACCAATTTTGTCGCCAAATGGGCAATTTCTCGCCAAATATGCAAACCTGCCTTCCCTTGCCAATTTCTGGTAACCCTAAACCTGCTTTCGGGGGAAACTATCTTACTGCGCCTGAACTTTTCGCAACACTGCCTCCCCCCCAAGGACTGCATGTCCCAGGCAGTGCATGCCTTGATCAGAAGCATAACTCGATACAAACAAAAGGTAATAAAACAAACAAATAACATAACTAAAGAAACAAATATTTACACTATGTACAAGTTATATACACAAATTAAACACATAGCAATTTTAAATTATACAAATTAGTTTAAATTATACAAGTTCAGAAGGAATTTCAGTCTCAGGCTTTATACCCGGGTCAAATACTTTTTCACTGCAGTTCTCAGGTGTATTTCTATTTTTCATATCACAGTCTGAAGATTCCGTCCTTTCAGACTTTTCATCCACAAGAAGACCTGAAACAGTTTGTTCGCATCATGTTTGCTCCTTTACGAGCACATACTCTAATGAAGTTCAATTGCGATTCAAATATGACTACAAAAAGGAACACTGTATTTTTCATCATTAAATGTAGGTAAAATTGCCTTCGAAAAACTATATTCGAAAAATACAGTTTTTAATCACGTAATTATGAAAATCATATCTTGCTGTAAATACACTAAAGATTTTCTCTTTCAGAGCAACTCAGAGACAAAGGAGGTATGCAGTTCTGTGCAAATATATTTTTCCAGAAATTATGAAGGGCGTACCAAGACCTGTAAGTTAAATTTTAACTATATGCTTTAAACTCTAATTTCTTTTGAAAGAGCAAAATGAAATGAAATTGCAGTCGAAATAAAAGCAATAAGCTAAATTTTGGCAGTAACAAAAATATTTTAAATGTTAATATTTTAATACGCTTTAATTATTCTTCTACTTTTGATAGTAGAAACTAAATTAATAACCGTGTTTGAAATTTGATTTTTTGCTGTCCCTTTCCGTAGAAACACTAACAAATTTTGCTCCAAACCTCTTTTTGTACAAATTAATTCAAACTTCCATGTGATAATAAAATAAAGTATGCTTCATTTACGTTTAAGTAAGTATAAAATACCTACGCAGTGTTATCTCTACATATATAATAAAACAAAGAGTCTCTGTGTGTGTGTGTCTTGTGTGTCTTTCGTTCGTGTTGTGAGTAAGCTAATAGACCCAGGGCCACGAAATTTGAGACATAGGTGTATCTACACAAGAGCCAGTGCACCTCGAAGCGATTTTTTCGAAATTCGAATTCGAATTTTTTTTATTTTATGTTTTGTGACCAAATCGCGTCATTTTGAGACATAATGGACTACAGGAAAGCGAGATTTCACTCTATACATTTCATTTTTACATCGTCGTGAAGCGTAGACACTTAGCTATTTTACGAACTTAAAATAAATTTCGTATTTCAATAAATCGATTAAATACGAATTTATTTAGGAAGGTGAGCTTAACACCTTTTCAGCGGAATTTTTTTTAAAAAAACTTATTTTAAAAAATGTGCTGTTTATTTTCCTTTGATTTTTGGACACGTTGAACTTTAATCCTTTCGACTCCTTTTAAAAAAAGAATTTTGGAAAAATAATAATATTTTGTATTTTTAAAAAATTTTTTAAATGAAGCTTCCGAATACACTTCTCACATCTCGGATATTTTAAAATGTAGTTTTGGCAACAATTTTCCTTTCTTATTGTTGTTGATAGATTTTTGATGAAATTGCATCATTTTGAATAGTTTCATTCTTTTAAAAATTTCGGTTTGGCAACAATTTTTCATCGTATTTCTTATGTGACTGTTTTTAAGAGACTGAAAAGTTTAAGAAATTAAAAAGTTGTTTCTTTTTGAAACGGTAAATTGTTTAATTACTTTATTAGGATAATTAACATTTATATCAAGGGATATTGCTTATTTCATTGTAATATTTTTTATTTTTCCGGTACGTTTAAAAGCCAGACGAAGGCTGGCCGCATAGCGGCTAGTTTGTATATATTTTTTTTTATACTAACTACGCACAGTTATTTTTTTTTCTGCTTAATAAAACTGAATGCAGGACATAAATTGTTAGGACGCTCTGGAAGAGGCAAAAACATCAGACTGCTTATCATTTCAAAAGCACATCAATTTCAGCCCTCTAATTAGAAAATGTTCTACTTTTGACTGTCAATATCTGATAGCAGGTAACAGCAGGTAATTAATAGTATTTATTGATGGGGGTAAGAATAATATTTAGCAAACTAATTTTATCCTTGGAATATGAAAGAACAATGTCAAGTTCCCACGGAAAGCATATAAAAAATCAGTACTGTTCTAAAACAAATTTTGCCCGATTTTAAAAATCGAACTACTTGTTGAATGTGAACCTACGCTATGTACGAAATATGCAGTATATATACAAGGTGCCCCAGAACACTGCGTACTCATTTTTTTTACTGTTCATAAAATCAGTACTTATTAATACACTAGCGGGCAAGCCCGCTTGTTAGTCGGGATTCGAAAGTTGGACAGAACTACCAGTGTTCAGCGATTTTCTAGCAGGGCAAACCTACCCGCTTTATTCACGTATGCATCCACAAGATACTGCATACACTTTACACATGTGGAAAATCACAAAAACACCCATGCAGCGGCCTGTGCTCGGTTTATTCTCGTATGCATCCACAAGATACTGCATACTCGTTACACATGCGGAAAATCACGAAAACACCCATGCGTTCGGCGGGATTCGAAAGTTGGACCGAATTACCAATGTTCAGCGATTTACTAACGGGCTTGCCCGTTAGAAAATCACTCGTTTGTTTTCGAAATTTCAAATAATCTGCAGAAATAACTATTTCAGATTTTTTCTTCAGATATAATCTGATCGCTCCAAACGTTTTTTCTTGAAAACTGTCCATACTTTGTACATCTTGCCAAGTACCATTTGCAAAACTGAACCGTTTTAATCCGAATTAATCTTCACTCAGAACATGAAATATTCCCGAAATATAACTTTTCCAGTGACAATGCTTCAAAACGCAATAGACAAGCGATTTTAAAATTCATTTCCGATCTCAGGATCCGCTTGCTTTGTAGATTTTCTTCGATTTAAGCGATATGTTTGTAAGGTTTCTCCTTCAATCTCTGGACTCTCTTCGTGAGCATAAGCTGTGAAACCTTATGTAGAGGACAGTGAGCAGATCTAGGCTATGTCCTTTAGTGTTGAAGAACTACAAAGTCAGAAGCAGGGTTTAAAAGTGACCCTTTAATTCAAATATTTACAACTCTTCTAATTGAGAGTAAGCCACTACTTGGGCTGAACTAAAATAATATAAAAATAAAGTGTGTTAACAAATTCAATTCCCTAACTTAATTCTACGTAGGACGGCGAGGGAAGCTTACTCTTAGTGAAATGCAACAATGCGAATTTCACTAGCAAACACTAGTAATTGCAAATGCCTATAAAGGCGAACTTTCAGTAGACAGAGGAAATCTTGGCGCGCACAGCCTTACGGCGATAAATCCAAGGCACTGTCTTTCCCCTCGTTAACTCCTGCCTTTTAACTGCTAACAGATATATGCGATTTGCATAAATATCTCACTCGCGCTAAATTCGGGCAGCAACTGAAACTTTGAGAATTCGATAGGAAAGTTCAAACTAAAAATAATTTGGTTAATTAAAATAATGAATGCTACAAAGTTGCTCCCAGAATTTAGTAGTCTGAAACTAAGTAGCCTAAAATCGGCTTTTAGTGAAGATGCTAAATTCTAAATCTAAATTTTCCTTCCTATTCGCCATCCTTTACAATTGTAAGTTTTAAATTTAGTTTAACTCTCTGTTTGTGTCTTAGATATTTTAACATAGAATATCTTTTTCCGTCTTCACATCAAAAAGATCCATCAGGAATTTGGCTGGATTCTATCTGGTTCCTTCCAATCTGGAAGGAAATAAATTTTAATTTCATGTTATAAGTACATTTCACCTGAAAAGTACAACATTCCCTTCCTCTGATGCTTTCCGTAATGACCTTTTATTCGCGCTTTAGGTATTCGCGTTTTTTATTTTCTATTAGCGCTTTTCGCCAAACGCATTCATTTTACACTCATTCATTTTTAAAACTTCCCCCTTGTTCTCTGGCCAAATGTGGTGTTTGTGAAAAACACGCAGTTTTACTTTGTCAAGTGTTCACAACTACCACCTGACTTCAATTCTATTGGGGTTAATTCTTCGACTTTCAAGACCTCAGACCTCCCCTAAAACAAATCTGAAATGCCCTGAGGTTCTAACATGAAATGAACTTTAAACTTTTGTGTGAAACCAGAGAACACTACGTACAACATTCAAACATTTCAATTGCATTTCATACATATAATTCATTCTTTCAATCTTCAATTCAAATTTTCTTTAAATGCTCATTGCGTTAAATAACACTTATATATTCACTTTCTAATTTAGCGCGCTTTACGCTTTTACATTACATTTTAATTTTAACTTGCGTATCCTTTACGCTTTTCCAAAATATTCGATATAAACAAAACCAGTGCTTAAGGCTTACAACAAATCATGCATTACATAGAAAACAGTTTTACATTAAATGCATTCATTATTTATACATAGAAAAATATAATACAACAGTTTTGCTATACAACTTACGTACTAGTTGCTTTTAATTAACACAATTCAATTTCCTATTTACAGAGAGTCTTTTGACTAAAATCGATGAATCCCATGTTCTGGATTACAAAGAACATTTCACGAAGTCTCACAGTTTTTCAACTGAACTCTCGAATTTCTTCCGCTGCATAATTAAGTTGTTCCTTCAAGCGTGTCCTTTACGCTTTCGGCAACCGGCTTTTGACTCGGGTAACTTCCCTTTTAAATCTGCAACTTGCACTTAAATCAGAAACATAACTGTGTGAATTTTAAAAGAAAATAAAGAATCTACTTATCTTTCTGCCAGTCTTTTAGGCGTTTTTTTGTCCATTCCTGAAAGGTTGGATATACTGTGGCTTGGGCTATTCTTTGCTTGTTACTCCTAGATTGAAACTCTGGGGCCGCCTTTCGTTTTGTCGATCTTCTTTCCTCCAGAAACACCTTGTTGGGACGAATGGTGGGTGGCGCTTTCCGTTTGTGCTGAAGTCTTTGCTCCCTCTCCAGACTGGCTCGTTCCTTCTCCTGCACTCGTAGGCTCCTTCGTTGTGGGTTGGCACCTTCGGCGGCTCGCTTCTCGCCGTTCTGTTCCCTCCGTAGTGGTGGAGCTTTCATAGTGTTTTCATTTGGACGTTCCTTCCTTAGACGCTTTGGTTGCTGAGACTGTTGCTTAGCGTTTGTCCTTTTTTCTTTTTGGGGTGGTCTTTTCTTTGGCTGCGGCTTCCTCTCTTCTGGTAACCTCCTTTTCAAACTGGGTTCTCTTGTTTTTGAGGGACCTGGTTGGGGCTCTTGAATCTTAGAAAAATTCTGTGAGGCTGGACCCTGCAACATGTCTTTCAAAATATTATTATTAGCTCTTCGATAATAATGTTTAATTTGATCGAAATTTGCCACAGTCTCTTCGCCCTTCTCATTCTTTAAATATGCACGGCATTCAACTATTCTTGTAATTTCAAAAGGACCATGCCATCTTGGGCAAAATTTTGCGACCTTATCTTTTGCTGCGCATGAAAGTGCGTGGGCTTGTTTCAACACCTCCTCCCCCACTTTATATTCTACGGTTCTTCTTTTTGAATCGTAGTAAATCTTTTGTTTCTTTTGCGCTTCCCGGGAGCACTTTTCTGCCTCCTTCAACATTTTTTCTATTTCACCCATTTGAAATTCCGGCGCTCTATCTTTCACATAAAATAATTTATCTAAGGGGGTCATTATCTTCCTGCCCAAAAACAATTCGGCGGGGGATTTCTTCGTTGTCTCGTGCTTAGCCGTTCTGAGGGCGAATGCAAATTCTTCGACGCAGTCATCCCAGTTAGAATGGTGCTTTTGCACATAATTTCTAATCAATTTTACAATATTCTTATTTACCCGTTCCGCTATATTTGATTGTGGGCGGTAGGGTACCATTTTCATATGCTTAATGCCCAACTTGTCACACATCATTTTAAATGTACTGCTTACAAACTGGGGACCATTATCGCTAATCACCCTCGCTGGACATCCATATCTTAAAATATATTTGTTCAAAAACGAATCTGCAACGACTTTTGCTGAAGCCCGCTTAAGTGGTATCAACTCAACCCATTTACTGAAATGATCCACAATGACTAATAAAAATCGTGCCTTATTTACATGACTCCTGGGGTAGGGGCCTAAGAGGTCAATACCAATTATTTCATTGGGGAACCTAGACTCAATACTAGTTAATAACCCGGCCGGGCGGAAATTTACGTCATTATTTATCTGACACGTGTGACAAGTCTGGCAGTAATTTTTAACTATCTTTTGTAATTGCGGAAAATATACCGCCTCGCGTACGCGTTGTATTGTTTTTCTAATTCCAAAATGGCCCGAGACAGGCGAATCGTGGAGCTCTTGCAAGATACTTAAAATTAATTTGGCCGGGATGACTGGTCTGTATTCACTATTTTGATTCGTAACTTTAGTATAAAATAAGAGACCATCAATGATTTCATAGTTCTGTGCTCTGCTTCGTATTGCATTAATGTCTATATGCTGGAAGTTATCTGGGTCTTTTAAATAATTATAAATATTTCCGAATTCGGGATCCCTAGCAATTTCTTCTATTACAGTCTCTCGAGAGTCAATGACCTTTGCCTGAAGCATCGCTATTTTTACTTTCTCGCCGTTCTCGTCTAACTTTATTCTAGATAATGCGTCGGCCACTACATTGTCTTTTCCCGGTGTGTGTTTGATAATGAGATTAAATTCTTGCAACTTTAGGGTCCACCGAATTAAGCGTGGCGAAAGATTCTTTCCTGAAAATAATCTGGTAACTGCCGCATGATCTGAATATACTGTTACGGGAGAACTCCCAAAATATACACAAAATTTTTGAACAGCTGCGAGCACTGCTAAAGTTTCACGCTCCGTTGCCGAATAATTTCTTTGCGTATCATTCAATGTACGACTAAAAAAGGCAATCGCTTTTCTATTTTGTGTTAACACGGCTCCGATTGCGTAATCTGATGCGTCTGCATAAATTTCTAGACCCTTGTCTTTCTCTGGGAACTTTAGAACCGGTGCATTAATTAAAGATTCTTTTAACTTCTCAAACGCGGCGTTTGCTTCTGAAGACCACGCAAAACGAACTCTTTTCCTTCTCAACTTTAACAATGGTTCAGCAATTTCTGCGAAATTTTTAATAAAAATTCTATAATATGAGCACATACCCAAGAAAGTCGCTAACTTTTTGGCTGTATTCGGAATTGGGTAATTTTTCACTGCTATAACTTTAGATTTATCTGTTTCGATCCCCCTTTGAGAAATTTTGTACCCTAAATATTTGAGTTCTTTTGCCGCGAATTTACATTTCTTAATGTTCACTTTAAGTCCTGCATCTTTCAAAAGAGTAAAGACTTCTCGAAGGTCTTTAATATGTTCTTCCAGCGACTCTGAAGTAACAATTATATCGTCAAGATAAATAAATGTACTTTTTCCTATTACCGGCCTTAAAATTTTGTCCATGCACCTCTGAAACGTGGCCGGGGCTCCCGACAATCCAAAAGGCATACGCAAAAAGCCATATGTACCGTATTTTGTTATGAATGCTGTTTTGTGAACATCTTCCGGCTTTATGCTTATCTGAAAATATCCGGATGTCAAATCTAGCGTGGTTATGTATTTTGTTGATTTAATACTTCTTAGAATTTCATCAATTACCGGAAGTGGGTAAGTTGGAAATTTTGTTATACTATTAAGCTTTCTGTAGTCAATAGCGAACCTGTACCTTAATGGATCAGTTAACGGCAAATCATTATTTTTCTTACATAAAACCACCGGACTCGCATATGCACTAGAAATAGGAGTTATTATTTTGTTTCTTAACATTTCATCAATATGGTATTTTATTATTTCCTCCTTAACTTTGTCGTACTTGTAAGGACGCTGACGTATAGGTTCATCCGTAGTTAATTTAATTTCGTGTGCTACGATCTGGGTGAATCCTGGAATATCATCAAATAAATCAGCGAAATTACTTACCAATTCCCGAAACTTGTCCTGTTCTTCGGGCGTTAGATGGCTTAAATCCACTTCAGGGGGAGGTGTTGATTTCTTTTTAACTGGGTCCATGGTTACTTGCAAGGTGGAGTTTTCAAAATCGATTTTCGCATCCACAGCTGCAAAGAAATCTGTTCCTAAAATAACCGATGCTTGGAGGTTCTTCACTACAAGAAACATAATTTTTTTTTGTTCTTCGCCGATTTTGATGTACAGCTCGATTTTTCCCATGCATTGACACGTTTTTCCTTGGGCTGCTACCACCTTCATTCCTTCCACGCTATGCAGACGATATCTACGAAAGTGCTTCTTAAAAAATTCTTCTGCCAAACAGCTTCCTTGAGCGCCGGTATCCAACAGAGCTGTAGCGGGTACGTTGTTAATTAGTAACTGCAGTCTCGGTAATTCAATGTTTCTCACCATGACCGTATTTAGCTGTACTTCAGAGGGATTTTTCTTCTCCTCGGAACATTGCACCCCCTTCCCCGCAATATTCCTTAGTAGTTTAAATGCTTTGCGGGTGTTTTCTTCTGTTGCTGGCTTCTGCCTGGGGAGAATGATTTTCTTCCGTAGTTGGAATTATTTTGTTGGCGCTGTACTTGGCGCGGTTGACCGCTCGCATTTTGACTGGTACCAGTAGTTCTCGGCCATCGTCTGTTTCTTCCTTCGGCATTCTGGTTCCCCTGCAGCCGCTGTTCATACGATTGTCTCCGTTGATTTTCGGCCGCTCGCCGGCTCTCGAATTGTACGGCGAGTTCAAACAGCTTGTCCAGCGTCACGGGATTTCTTAGCTCCATGAAATCTTGTATAGATGGTAACAATCTGGGCAGGATTATCTGGATAATCTCCGGGTCCGGCCTCGTGCCATACAATAATTTAAAGACTTGTATTTTTCTCAAAATAAATTCCGATAGTTCATCCACCCGCTGTTGATACTTGCTAAACAATTCAGCTTCGAGTTTCGCACGGTCTTTAACCACAGGAAACGCTCTCAAAATTGCTAGTTTAAAATTCTCGTACGTGTAAGTCGGCGTTCCTGGTTCTCCCAGCAGACATTTTCCGATGCACTTATACCAGGTCGCTGCTTGGCCCCTCAATGCTCCTGTCGCTAATATGACCTTCTGATGTTCCGGAACTGGATACAGCAAAAAATGCGCTTCTAACTTTTCCAGGAATGTGTTCACAGGTCCTCTGGCATCAAAAACTACTGCCGGCTTCATGGCTGCTCTGATGGTTTCCACTATGAATCCAAATCCATCAGGCATTGCAGCTGTATTCTGGGATGTAGTAGGCATATTCCAACTTCCTTCCATCCTTTTAGTTGTTCGGGCGCCAGTGTAAGGTTTCTCCTTCAATCTCTTGACTCTTTTCGTGAGCATAAACTGTGAAACCTTATGTGGAGGACAGTGAGCAGATCTAGGCTATGTCCTTTAGTGTTGAAAAACTACAAGGTCAGGAAGGAGGGTTTAAAAGTGACCCTTTAATTCAAATATTTACAACTCTTCTAATTGAGAGTAAGCCACTACTTGGGCTGAACTAAAATAATATAAAAATAAAGTGTGTTAACAAATTCAATTCCCTAACTTAATTCTACGTAGGACGGCGAGGGAAGCTTACTCTTAGTGAAATGCAACAATGCGAATTTCACTAGCAAACACTAGTAATTGCAAATGCCTATAAAGGCGAACTTTCAGTAGACAGAGGAAATCTTGGCGCGCACAGCCTTACGGCGATAAATCCAAGGCACTGTCTTTCCCCTCGTTAACTCCTGCCTTTTAAACTGCTAACAGATATATGCGATTTGCATAAATATCTCACTCGCGCTAAATTCGGGCAGCAACTGAAACTTTGAGAATTCGATAGGAAAGTTCAAACTAAAAATAATTTGGTTAATTAAAATAATGAATGCTACATGTTTACTACATGATCTTTTCTTGCCTTTTAGAGCTCTTTGAGGTCCATGATACTTCAGCACATTTTTGTAGTCGTTTTGAACAGTTCTAGTTATTTCATACTTATCTAACGCGAGTATGTCGCGTCGGTAGATCCATTTGAAACTCTCTCTTAAACTTTCATTTTTACTACATTTTCATAATTCAGTAGTTTGTAGAGACATTAGGTGATTTAGAAGTCGAAGAACGAACCTCTCGGTTATGCATCGAGCGTGCTGACCACTACACTAAGAAGGCGGGAGAAATACCTTATATGCTCCCCCTTTTAAAGGGCGACTGGAGATTAGGGCAAAGAATCTGCATTGTTATGAAGGGAAACTCCTCCCCAGCAGGAGTGGCTCCACTCCAAATAAGAAGGAAACAGCTGGACATGCGCGAAAATATCTGTTGCCAAAGCTCGAAGCCGGTGTCGAAGTTCGAAGGTCACGTTATCAAGAGTTCATTAAACGAATATGTTTAAAATTTCTGAAAATTTCTTTAAACTTTAAAGGAAAAGAAAATATTTTTTCGCGCAACTAAACTAATTAATGGATTAGTTATTTTGAGCAAAAAAATTACGAAAATTCGAGTTTAAATTATTTGGAAAAGTCAAAGAAGAAACGTTTTGTCAAAAAACCCTTATTCTTAACACGTGTTGCTCAATTTCCTGTACACCTCACGGAGAGGGAAATTCTCGCCGCAAGGTTCCATCGCCAGATTCCTTGGCGAAATTTCTCTCCGCTTTCTAGCTGCGTAAAAGCAAACTGGTTTACATTATGTCTATGGAACCCTTCCTCCTTTACATAGACATTCTTTGATTAGCGGCCACAATCGCCAAATCGTGATGGTGGAGAGTTATCAGCCAGCACCTTTTAGTTCGGGCTGCACTGTAGAGACATTAGGTTATTTAGTAGCACGAGAGATGAAAAATGAGCACGGCCTTCGCCGGGAATCAAACCGCGGACCACTGGGTTACGCGTCGAGCGCGTTGACCACTACACCACGAAGACATGCGAAGAAGGCAGTAGAAATACCTTATAAGTTCTTTACGATAAATTCCTTTGTTCAAAGCTTAGCGTATTGCCATCCATTATTTGAAATAAGTAAAGCATGAAAGCACAAAAATTAAGTAAATTAAGTATGCTCCTTGTAGCATATCATATGTTACAAGGAGTTATATTTTTATGAACGCCCTATATCGCGTTGATTATTACTATAAAATTATAATACTCCCCCGTAACCTAATTTTAACTATAGCATCACAGATCTTTCTGCATCTGTTTATGACATAATTTCATGTAATTCAAGCTGTTTAATCATTTGTATTCATTTATCCCAAGAAGGATTGTTTCAATGCAATAATTTCTATTTTATAATAATTTTGACTTATTGCCGTCTGTTCTAACCACATTGGTCTTGAATCAGGGTCTGATTTGCAAATCCGGAAACCAGGGCAAAATCTGTTATGAAATCCTTCTCTTCTAATTTCTTCAACGTACTAAATGACACTAAAGCAAATTATATTTCACGTCACGTAATGCAAATTAATTTCATATAACGCATTTCGGAAAAATAACCTTATAATTCGTTATTTATCAAATGTAATTCAATAGAATTAAACTTTCAGTCCGCTCTGTAGCAGTTCCCTTTTATTAATTTATGTAACATTTCAATTTAATTCAGTCTGTGGCGATGTGGACTGGATAGAAAGAGGCGCTGTCTAAGAAACATCTTTAACTAAGCCTTGCATATGTATGAAAAGCAGGCATAGTATAGAATCCCTAGGTTGTATATAGAATGCCGAAAACTGGACGTCAATGTATAAAACGATTAATATTTCACACATTTCCTAGGCTATGTATGAAAGCAAGCATTACATAAAATGTCTAGACAATATAACAAAAAGACGAAAATTGGACGTCAAAGTACAGAATTATCAAAAGTTTACTCATTTCCTTTAATCATTGTATGAAAAGCAGGCACTATATAGAATGACCAGGCAATATACAGAATTAAAAAAAAAAAACTAGACGGCAAAGGAAAAAATCTATTAATAATTTACAGATTTCCTAGATATTTTTGTACAGTGGCAAAAGACAAGCCATCAAAATAGAAAATACTCTTGTTAATGACGTTTCTAATGTCACATGACGTTGAATGCTCATCTCTCGGGTGCAGAATTCTTTATTTGTATTTTCTTTATTCGGAAGTGACGGAATGCACTACTTTAAAGTTTTATTCAACAAAGACCGTAGCCCACACTGTGCTGTATGAATACAGCAGTGCAAGACGCAGTGTCAGATAAAGAGCATAGCATCCCGGCATGAAACAACGATTCTACGGCGAACTATCTTAAATGTGAGCTACTGTTGGGGGGGGGGGAGTTTTCTTAGGTGAAATGCTTACCAGAAGTTAGCGAGCGATGTGAAAAAGGCAAGATGTGGACTGAATGGGAAGAAGGAACCACGTGATAATTGGCTGTTGAATCGCTGTGAAGTCTTTTCCTAACTTCTCAATAAAAACGTTTTTACCAGTCTTCGTCAACACTTTGTCTAATTAACACTTGTCATTCTATATAAGGCCTCATTATTTCGCACATTAAAAATAATTCGGATATTTCATACATTCCTCCCAAACACTAGGTATTTCATGTACACTGGTTTCCAAAAATTAAGGAAAAATTGTAAAAATAGCGATAACTTGTTTAAAAATAAGCCAATCCGTATAAAATTTGAATATATCATGAAATAAGAGTTGCTGAGTAAAACTGCAATATGCAAATCAGTAGCGCTGCAATCGGAATTCGTCATCTATGAGGAGCATAAAAAGAGCAAGCTGCAAATTTCACTGTGATACTAAGAAAAGAAATCTGGGATAGCCAATTCGTGACAATAATCTCCAGGCATCCAAGCCCGTACCACCGTAATAATCTCCAGGCCCGTACAACTGCGATGGAGAACATTTGGGAGACTAGAAGCAGGACAAAGTCGGACAGAAGTGGTCAGATGGTTAAACGTGAGTCCTTCTGTGGTTTATAGACCTTGGCAACAATTTCTAATTACAGATTCGGCGTCTAGGTGGTTCAGCTAAGGTTGGCCAACCTCTACGACAAGTGCTGATAACCGACATTTATTGTTATGCGCAGAAGGAACAGAGCCGTAAATCCGACTCAACTCAGATCCTCCCTTGTTGTAGCCATTGGAAGGATGGTGTCAATGTCAACCGTGCGTAGAAAGGCTTCACAAAGGAGGCCTGTACGGGAGGCGACCAGCCATTTGCGTGCAGCTCACGTAACGTCATAGCAGGAAACGTTTGTTTGTGGACACGTCAACATGTCCACTGGACGGGCTGATCAACGGAGAGCTGCTCTCTATGGATGAGTCCAGGTTTAGCTTCCAAAGCAACAGTAGGCGTTATTTGATTTGAAGAGAACCTGGAATCTGTTATCATCTATGAAACATCCGTGGCAGAGATGCATACGGAGGAAGCAGTGTTTGTGTTTAGGATAGTGTCTTTTTGGGTGGACGCAAAAATCTCCATGTCTTTCCTCGTGGAACAGTGAATGCTCCGGTCTGTAGAAATGACATCCTTGTATATGCACCTTTATGCCGGGGTAATAGGTGATAATTTTCTACTATACGGCGACAACGCTAGACCGCACAGGACTCGCATTGTGGATGATTATCCTCAGCCGCAAACAATTCAGCGCATGGAGTGGGCAGTTTGATCACTGGAGTTGAATCCTATCGAACATGATTTGGATGCTTTAGGAAGACGTATAGCTGCTTTTAGTCCTCCTCTTCAGATCCTTGCCACACTTGTAACTTGCAAAGGAAAGAGGAATGGTTCTCATTTTCTACAGAATCGACAGATTCACACCTTGCTCTATGTGCTGTATTGTTTCGAGGGGAGATCATATTCTATATTGAAGCTAATTTTCCTATACCAAACTGGCACATCCGATTTGCTCATTTTTTACATATGCTAATTTCCGTAATACCATTATTATTTGGTAATTTCTTTTCGTGTTATTTTATACCGTACTAAGTGTTCATCTATGGGTGTGCGGGTCAGTTTCATTAGATTCCACACGTAACATTTTGAGTAATCGTCATTTTTTTAAAAAATTTTTCTTATTAATGATAACCAATGTATTTCTGGACATTCTAATGAATGTCTCCTTTACTGCCGGCACCAAACACAAAAGTATTAACAGGGCGCAAAGTTTTTCCAGTTTAAGCTTTACTGAACTACATCATTAGCGAACGTGTGTGCGAGACAAAAGTCTAGTGTTTGTATCGTAGTTTTCCTTTTTCTTTGAAATAAAAGTTTACCATTTTATTCGTGCTCCTAATTTTATATTTTAAAATCTTAGAATTAAAAAATGCATAAAGCTTTAGATATTTTAAGTACTGTAGAAGGCCTGGAAGTATGCTTAAAAATTTCAAGCCGAGGAAAGTGCTTCGTTTTAAACGTTTCAAATTCCATTTGCCCCTACAAAAACGAAGACCTGGCTTGAAATTTTTTTTACCTATTTGAAAAATGAAAAGTCGTTTAACCGAATCTCTATAATGATATAGCATTATTACAGCTGCAACAATGAACAGAAAATTTATTACATCAAGCCTTATGTAGAAAACTAAAAATAATATAATGATGCGTTAATTGGCTTCATTAGCCCAAACGCGCGAAGGAGGACAGAATCTACCAGAATGTAATTTCGGAAACGCAATTAATGCATGAGTAAAGAGTAGTATTTAAGTCGATGTTTCACCGACTTCGAGAGAGAGCCTGAGTTCTTGACTAGCGCGCGTTTCCCTTTTGACTACGTCTCTCTAAGCCAGGGGTCGCCAAACTTTTTTGATCATCGCCCCCTATATAATTTTTCGAAATCTCCATAGACCCCCACAAAGGTAATTTTCAGGTAATTAAAATAAAACTATATATTAGTCTAAATATTTAATAAATCAGAAACAGTAAGTAAAGTAGCTACAGATTTTTTACTTCTTAATGAGATGAGTGTGCCTGGTGTTTCTTGGCAAGGTTCGCTATATTGGGTTCGAAATTAGTCAATTTTAACCGTAAATCCCCTCGAAGCTCCACATTTAATTTATTTCTGTTTTTAGTTAAAATTGAATTAACGTGACTGAAACCGGCTTCAACCATATACGAACTTGGAAACGCCAGCATAAATGGCTGAACCATTTCGTAAAGTTTCACATATTTTTGCTTTATATTTATATTAGTCCAAAATTTATGTATTGTCAAATTTTTAATAAGCGTTTTTGCTTCAAGATCGGACAATAGTTCAGCAAGTTCCTCTTGTATATTGATGTCGACGTTATCAATTTGCGCCGAAAATGGCGCAATAATCCAATCAGGGATGTCGATGTTTTCCAAATCAACAAAGCGCAGTTTAAAATCGTCACGGTATACATACGAAAACACATAAGGAAAAAAGGGGCAGATTGTTTTCTGATTTATTATTTTATTTTCTATGAAGAATATAATATTAAGTCAATTATAAAAATATTTTAAATTTTTACATACGCAGTTAGATATGTGTGATTTGCGTATTAAGAACTGTTTTTCCTTCGAGTCGCAATAGACCCCCATTCGACCCCTTGAGTCAGATAGACCCCTACTGTTGTTAAATAGACCCCTAGGGGTCTATATAGACCACTTTGGCGACCCCTGCTCTAAGCTATTGCTACGCTCGGCCGTATTTTAGGCCCTTATTTGGTTTCGCCGACTTAATTAAGATTTAGGGGCCAACTACTTAGAATCTTGATAGCTTCGGCTATATCTTTCAGTTAGCTTTAGTTAATTTTATATTCATTTAAGTTCAAGCCGGAGTGGAGGCTTTGCTGTACACTCCGAGTTAGGAGTTGATTGTATTATATTTATTCTGAGAAATAAAGAGTAATTAACCCTTCGTAAGTCTTACGTCTCTATTCACACGCTTAACCGATTATTCGTTTATTAGTGTTTGTGGGGTTCAAGGATTGAACACTGAATTAAATAAGTAAAACCCAACAATCAACAAAATGAATAAGTTTTATTGCTTGGAAATTAGACTAATATTAGTTATTTTGGTGCTATTCCGTTAGATCGGTGTCAACTAAAAATGAAGATAAAATAATAAGAAAACAATGCTACATCAACACGTCAAATATCGAGGCTCTAGAATTTAACCTTTGAAATATCGTTGCTCGAGACTTCCACTTTTTGTTTCAAATATATTTTTTTGTCATATTTCACCATTTTTTGGTGGACTACACCATATGACGGACTACACAATTTAGAAATTACCTATTGACGAAGAGGCTGATATAAGATTCCTTCTGGAAAAAGGAATAATTCATGGCAATTGACTTTGTTCTCAGAATCATTCAACAGTTAATAGTTGACTTAAACAGTGCTCCTGTATGGCGTTGTTACGTAAGTTTTTGCTGTGGGGTGGGGGAAAGGATTGAGAACCAAAACATGGTTTGAAGGCTCGCGTCTTTCTTTTCTTTTTGATCGATATGTGGTGTCAAGAAATGAGGTCCATTGAATTTTGCCAACTTCAGTAAAAAATCATCCATAATACGACAATAGATTGGAATAACTGCTTGAGAGAGGTACGTGCAAATAGTTTGATGTCTTGTAAAAGAAATAAAATCCGTGGAACCAACAAAATCGTAAAAACAGACGAGCATTTTTCACAAAAAGAAAAAACAAAGTTGGATGTATTCTTCTGGGACAATGGGTATTCAGTGGTTTATGCCGGGAAAGCAAAGAATATTTTTTGGTCGCCGTTTCCGATTGTTGTGCTACAACATTCATGACTAGCAGATGGCAGCATTATATTTTCAGACTGCTGGTAAGGATATAAGAAAGAAGAATTAAGAAATTCTGGATATGAACATTTCACTGTGAATTATAATTTTGTAGACCCCAAAACCGGAGGCCATACTGTGGAACGATTGTGGGGCAATGCTAAATGGAGAAATAAA
Organism: Stegodyphus mimosarum; assembly: GCA_000611955.2. Lineage (NCBI taxonomy): Eukaryota > Metazoa > Arthropoda > Arachnida > Araneae > Eresidae > Stegodyphus > Stegodyphus mimosarum. The sequence continues at coordinate 576,665 of KK121913.1, read as the reverse complement.
CATCAACGGGGCACTGCTGGCCACCATTTAGAGTCATGTTTGATAGAATTTATGTGGCGTTGGTTATATTCAAAAACTAAAATTTTTTCTATAATATTGGATGATATTTGTAATTTTATGCCACCTGTTTAAATTGAATTTTGTTTTGTTGTGTTACTTTTCATTTACACGTAGAATATTTTACATTAAAGAATTTTTTTTTTTTTAAGAATTATGAAATTAAAAAAAAAGTACTTTTTACAGAAGTAATTTTTTTAGTCCTTTTAGTTTTATTACTTTATAATTTTAAACTTGGCAGCAATTGGTGGCAAAAAAAAGTGGCGCATTTTTAACTGACGCTACTTTAACGGAATAGTACCGTTATTTTTAATTTATTTAATTAGTTAATTAAGCACATGATTAATGAAATTTGTTTATAATTTGATTACCTTAATGAGACACAGTCTTAAGTTTTTCACAACATAATATTAGACTGAGAATAATGTAAAATTGCTAGATGTGCCAGATACATGACAATCTACATTTTAATGCACTATCCTGTATTAGGATACGTTTTATATAAATAAGTATTATGAAAATTTATCAAACATTATCCATACAAAAATGAAATATGGATTTTTATATATATCGGAATATACTTTTGCGTGAGAAATGAAGAAAATGTATTTGTGAAAATGAAAAAACTTTAAAAACGCTTAACTGGAAACTTTCTTTTTAAAGCGGCTACCTTACAAGCCTTTACGGCTCTAGTGTAGAATTGGGTGCGCCTTCGATTGGCGACAAATTTTGTTAAATTTTGGCGATGAAACACCACTTTTGGTTACCACGGTAACTTGGTTTTAGCTTCCTGATTTTTTCCCAAGTGAAAACAGATCGATGTGTACATGGACAAAGTGAAGGCAGTGCCGAGTTTGTGCAATTCTCTGATTTTAAGTGAAAATAGATCGATGTAGACTCCGAGTTTGTGCAATTCTTTGGCTTCTTATTTTGTTTTTGTATAGCGGCCATCTTGAAATTGTGCCTTCCTGGTGCCGATTTGGTGTCAAAAAAGAATCGCCAGAAAAAAAAAAAAAAAAAAAAAAAAAAAAAAGAGGCCCCCAACTGTAAACTTTTATCGCCTTTAGAAACATTTTGCAAAAAGGAAGCAAACTAATACAAAGGAAACAGCTAAAACATGTAATTAACGGAATTGGATGCTACTTTGGTAAGCACGGGTTTCTAGCGATTTTCACAATCGCCTGCCATTTTGAGAAACGCCGTTAAACGGAGTAAAATATTCTAAACTTTAAAAATATGCGATAACGTTGAAAATAATGTATTAAGTTTGTGTTGAAAACGTCGGTTTTCTAAGATGGCAGGCAACTGTAAATAAATACATTTACTACGATTATAAAAAGTAAGGTTAAATTATTACTATTATAACAAAGAAATAGAATAAAAACATCGTGTCAACGTTTAATAAGATTAAGATATTACTTGAATTGACTCAGAATAAAGTAATTTTATAGTTATTTAAGTGTAAAACATCTGTGATAATAAAAAAATAGTTCTGTCATTGTTGAAAATAATGTATTAATTTTTTTAATACAAAATGAAATATACATATATAAAGCAAAAGAAAAATATGTACTTTCGTTTTTGTCGAGTGTTTAATAGCGTTTAAGCATATATTGGTAAGTGTAATATTCCCAATTTTTTTAAAAATCAGAATCATAATTTAGATTTTAATTTAAAAAACTTGAAAAATGAAATGGTCGGGAAAAAAACATTTTATAAATAGATTAACCAATTTATAGCCAAATTAATGGATCATGAAAATTTAAAAAAATTAAAAATTTGAAAAATTTTTTTCAAAAAAATTATTTGCAATAATAGGTATTCGTGGCAACACTTTTGACTTACGGATTGTTAAACTATCGATATTTACCTAAGTCGAAAAACGTTATCAACATATCCAAAAGAAAATAACGAAAAATCCAATTTAAAAATGATGATTAAAAATACAATTTACAATTAAGACAAAAGTAGAAATTAAAAATATAAAAATGATACATAAAAAAAAAAAAAGAAAACTGCACACATTCGAGCACAACTTCGGGATTCTCACACTGAGCACCAGCCATATCACGATCCTTCTAGAACAGTTCAATATACACTCCAGTGTAATGAAAATAAAAGATAGTTGCTGTTTTTAACCTTTTAAAAATAACATAGCAATCGGAAACAGAGAACACATGATCCAGAGAGAAATATCACACGTTCATCACACATTGACTCGACTTCTAATAAAAGTAATGTTTCCAGAAAAATGATCAACACAATAATGTCATTACCTAATAACGAAATTATCAAATCTGCCGAGCATCCAGTATTTCACTTTAGCGATAGTAATAAATAAAACTTACCTTTATTCCTCGGCCGAATGTATGTGTCCAGATCTTCAAAGTGCCAATTGTTTGTCACTTTTAAATGATAATACTTCTATACTCCTCCTCAAGGCAAATGAACGCCTTCCGACACAAATGATCTGAGCAACACATTTGCTTTAATTATTTCTAAAAATTACTCGGTCTCCGTGACTTCAACTAATCTGTCACAGTCTTTTTAGTTATTCTTAATTCAGATCGTGTAAAATCATTTCTGCATTTATCCGTGTACATATACGTAAGCCGCAAAAGCCACACATGTTCAATTTACTCTTCGCAAACCACAAAGTTTTTTGAACAGATCTTGTAATTCGATGCTTACATTCGTCTCAAGTAATTCTATACAGTTCTTTTGCTCTCCCAATTTCATATTCGTTTCACAAATCGAACATCGAACATTTATACGAGCTTGCAATGAATACTTTCTACACTCAAACACGTTTTTTTTTTCACTCTTTTGGTCCAACTGGTAAAAATATCACAGTTCAGTTTTTCATCTATACTGCGGAAACACCAACATGAAACATAATCATCAAAGAATTCTTTTCTTTATTTTGAGCAGTTACGGTTATTAATTTTATATCATTTATTCAATATTTTGGATCGTTTGGTAAATCTTAATAATGCGTTTTGGAGAACTAAAACTCGTTGTCTTAAATGTACACAACGCACAACAAAGTAAATTTATAATAATTTTTCTTCTATTAGCCCAAAAAATCGGATGTTGTTGCACTTCTGCAATTAATTTGCGTACGGACGTAATCAAATCTTCCGCCATGTTTTTCGCATGTATCAACAAAAATCTCATGATGTTTCGAAGTCTGTGATTGGCCAAAGTGTTCGTCTCATATATTGGGGGTTAAAATAGTGTTCGCCGTTTGAAAAAAAAAAAAAAAAATTAATAAAAAAAATCTGAAAGATTTCAGATTTTAAATTACGTCCAAAGCGCGTTTTTTT
>KK121913.1:543272-570762 GCA_000611955.2 Stegodyphus mimosarum | reverse complement strand
GGAGGAAATTTCAAACAGGTAAGTACAATTACTTTAGTAATTTGCATTTGAAAGAATTAAAAAAATTTTCGATTATTAGAAAGAAAAGTAATATTTCATACAGGTGGTACATTTGGTCATTTTTATATTTAAAAAGAATAACAACATTTAGAAAAATATGTGATAATAGCTGTTTTTCACAGTAATGAATAAAATTTGGGGGGAAAAAATTCTTACCTCTATAACTTGCATTTGCAAATAATAACATTTAGGGAATTTTTAATAATTAAAATAAATTCCAATAAAAATAACCTCATTCATTTCAGAAACAAACTACAAACTGTTTCCAACCCATTTAATTATTATTTTCGTGTAAATGTTAGGGAATTCAAAGTCGCCGAAACAACTTAAAATTTCTTAATTTATGCTGAAACTTAAAATGAAAGTGACAAAACAGAATTTAAGAAGAAATGGAAAGCAATTCACTGTGGAAAAAAAATAAATTATAAAACAGTTTTTACCAGTCTGTACAATTTATTTTTAAGGTACAAACCAACTGGCATCAAAATGAAGTTGCAGAATTTTGTAACATAAACTGAACAATTATCTACAAAAGAAGAAAGCACAATCAAACTCACAATACACAAAATCTGGAGATGCTAAAAAAATTCTTTAAAAATACTTTCTTAAAGTTTCACTTTCCATAAAATATATTAATGATTTTCTCAATTTTTTCTAGTTGGATCCATTAGTGTACAGAAACAATGTATGCATAAGGAAAATAACTATTACTGTCGTAAAATAAAACTTGACAGGACTCTTTGAATCACTGAAGAATTCATACAACATCCATTCTTCATCATATTCTTTTAGTTTTTCATTTTCTTGAACATTTTTTAAGAAAAAAAAAAAGATACATGACTAATATTTCAACATTGATGAAACTTTAATTTGAAGGTTATGAGATTTTAACTAAATATACTTCTTTGTTGGAATATGCATATTTCATTTTCATTTATTTAGTTAGTTCTAATAACACATCACTCAATGTAATAAATAATATGCAAGAAAAAAAGCCAAAAAGTAACATAACAGGCGCTAAAAATCAAAATCAGGGCCTGACGTTTGACCCCCCTTTTTTTGTAATATGCTGCATGATGCAAATTCTTGACTAGGTGATATCTTTTGGCAAAACAAAAATATACTTTTGCATTCATATATCACGTAGTGAAACATTATATTCTTTTTCATTACAGGTGATTACGTGAGGCTCGATGGCAATACTGGTGTACTTCAAAAACTTCCTCCTCCTATAGACAAATAAATATAAAAAGTATGCCAAATGTACAAATTATTCAGCATAATCAAATACACTTCTAAATAAAAAAAATATTTTTCAATACTAGAACATTTCAGATGGTGTGAATTCTTTTTCAGAAGGCCCAGGAATTTGCCAACAAGAGTTTTGAGGATTTTCCAACTGTTGGGTGTGCCAACAAAACTCAGTTTGAGATTTGATTTCAGTAAATTTCTCTGTTTTGTGATGAAATTGGAGCTTTTTATAACTGCAGCATATAGATGAGTAATGTAGGTGTCAAAACATTTAAAAAAGAAATCAAATATTTTATTTATTTTTTATCATGATCACTCCACCATAAAATCACTGAAGATCGGCAATTTGACCCAACTCATAAGCCAATTTCTCTTAAAAACTCTCCACAAAGTCATCACTCCTTTAAAGCAGATAGCCTTCTACTTTTCTGCATTCAAATAATATAACCTAACATGTATCAGGAACAGCAAGAGTAAGATGAGCAAAAATTTCTCCATGCAATTATTACCCAAGTTTTGTTACTTAGTTTTTATGAATATGTTTTTAATGCGGTCAGTAAATGACTGTCACTAGCTGAGGCTATCTCATTTCAGACTGGTTTTGAGTTTTGCTAGTAGACTTGGTAATGGAGCACTACTAAGAGGTGGGAAATATTTACCGTTTTTTTGGGAAAGGTTTATTAATATTTCCTGTCTCTTTCATATTTGGGATACAATGGACATATGCTATAAGAAGCCACATGCCTCCGGCAGAGAACACTGTACATACACTGTTTCAAGGTATATTTTTATCTTTTACACAAAATTTTGTCTTGTGGCCTTATGAAAATCTAAAGCAATGGCCGTTTAATGGCAGTAGGAATGTGCCCATATCGTTCAGAGTTATGGCCCTGAATAAGACCCAGGATGATTTTGAAGGGGTTCTTAGTATACTGATGAATTTCATCAGATTAAGCTATACACTGTTTACCTTTTTCATTACATTCAGTTTCTACTACATGCACTGTGAGAAGCTTAATCTCTTCTTTGACTTTTTTTGGGTTAAGTGACACCCACGCAGCTCATCGATAAAGCAATGAATTAAGGGAAAAAATGTCATTGCATCTTTGAATAACTCCTTTCACAATTCTGTAATATTCATCTTAAAAGCAAATTATTTTATGTACGTATATTAGCTCAGCCAAATTAGTTAGTAAAATTTAACATTTATACGAAGTAAAAATGTTAATTAAGAGCAAATAAATCTTGCATGCCCACACTTTAAAGTGACCAATCAATGCATGTGTATGAATGTACAAAATAAAATTAAAGACATGTGTTTCTGTAGATGTAAAACACTTAACTATCACTCAAAATATAGAGTATATTTGAAATTGACAACAAAAGCTGAAGTTTTTGTGTTATTAATATTCAAATTGACATGCACCTGTCATACCCATTAAAGATGTTAAGTCTTAGTGCAATATATGTGGTTAACAGAATTATACTAAATTATTAAAAACAGCTAATAAAACATATAAATATCACTATAAAAATTTTTTAATATACTAAAAATATATACCTATATTTCTTAATTTTTCACCAAAGAAATACATTGTATAGTCTGAACCTTCATCAATAGAACTGAGTACAGCTATTTAATGCTTCAACGAGTCTTAAAATAAAAAGGATATTCACAAAGAATTGCTGATAATAAATTATCTACTACGGCAGTACTTCTCAATTTGCAGTATGTGGACTGTAAGTGGTCCTGAAAATCTGCCTTTCTGGTCCTTGTATAGGAGACCACAAAGGCAGGTTATAAAAGACAATGTTTAGACTTCAAAAATGATAAAAATTTAAATTTAAATGTGTATATACTCCCATGTTGTATTTTAACTGTATATATGTTTACTATACCTGAAAATCTCAGAGTTTGAAAACTACAGATGGTAATCATCTATCACTTTTCTTCCAAGACTTAATATTTTATGAAATTTTTTGCTGGTTACAATATTTAAACTAACTAACCTAAGACTACCATTTTATGAAATTCTTTACTGGTTAGGGAATATGGCTAGTTCATAATACATGCACACTGGACATCCCTATGATGCAGGAAAAATGTGATTTACTGCTCTAACGACTTTCACTTGAGTGCTCACAGCCAAGATTCCTTTCTGCACATGATGACATCTAGATGTCATCATGAATCTCATTAGTAGTCTCTAGCTGTGAAACTCTATTTAATGTAGAATTCAAGTATTTCATAATTTCTGACATATATGTAGATGCGGCTGACATTACAAGATTATTCACTGGATGACTACTCATCATCTACTGTATTGGTAAACCCTTACAAAGTAGTATGAAAGTAGCCAAGAATATTTTCCACTAAAATATTTCATAATTTGACCATGGGAAAAATGGCTACAATTAGCATGTTTTTACATTACTGGCTCCTCTGTTTACCATTTTCACATAAAGAACAGACACAGAGAGTCTACAACCAATATTAAATTTGATATCACTGTCATATCATTAACACTCTAATAAATATTTCTTATTAACACTAGATAAATGAAAGAGAGAATTTGTCTAATTTTAAAACCATCTCAGTGCATATATAATATGCTAAAAATATCATTATTGCTTTTATAAAAATTAACTGGAAGAAATTTTGAAAAATGACAGTAAATGGGTATACATAAAAATCTCTTCGCTCAAGAAAAATTAAGAGATATTTAAAATCTTGCCTTTTTGCATATGGTATGAAAAGATATTTCTATTCAGCTTTAGCTATACCACTAGTAGTGGGTATGGGCATAGTTCAGAGTAAAATCAGACATATCTGAAAAAGCTGTCCATGTTGAAAAAGAAAAAATCACTAAAATTTTGGAGAATGTTTAAAATAACTTTTATATAAAAAAGAACTGTGATTTAATTCAAATTATGCATACACAAATAAATAATCCATGACAAACTCAATGCATAATATTATTTAAAAAACTTAATGCTGAGCTACATTAATATTCATCCACATTCTATGATGATAATATTAATGCAAGATATATCAAAAACCAACTTACATAAACGCAAATTTTACAAAAGCCATATTTTGTTTAAAAAAATTATTAAATAAAATAATAGCAAAGTAAGACATAAAAAAACCATACTTTAGCATGCCACAGAAAATTATTCTCCATCTTCTCTCAGGGTCCAATTAATGCACTAGTAAGCAACCACAAAAGACAGTTTGTCAATTGTCTGAAACATCCTTCTGGTAACCATGATTTTCTTTCAGCAGGTAATCTCCTCATTGCCTATAAATCCATGGTTCAACCTCTTGATTATGCCCTCTCAATACTAGTACAACTAAGCATTCAAATTTGGAAATGATTCCATAGAATAAAAAATTCATCAACTGCCTATAAATACTACAGAATTTACCTATCTTTATCTGGATATACCCAGAAATATCATACACACATATTTCTAAAACAAGAATGTCTCATTAACTTCTGAAGTAATAGAAAATTCTACAAAAGTTGTAAAAATAACATTAATTATGGAAAAGGTGATATAAGCTATGCATAAAATAAATTTTTACAGTCATCAACCAATACTTCTAAAGTAAAAATTGGCTATATAAGAATTGATTTTTTAATCTTAAACACTCTGTACAGGTTTTAGTAAAATCAGCTTATAAAATTATTAAGGAAGCTAAATTTTTCAAATGAAGAATTTGTACACATTATCTAAGTTGAGTTTTCATGTACAGTTAATTAGAGAGATATTTTGAAGAAACATTTTTTAATAAGATATGCTTATCAGAGAGCATATGTAAGTAAATATGTGTACAACATCATATATATTTTTCATAATACATTTGCATGCAAGACGTAATTACTGATTTATATATGCATTGTGGTGCTCTTTTATATCACCTGTACATATTTAGAAACTACATCTTAAACACTGTTTGCAGTGTTTAGGTTTGAAGTTGCAGTTTAGAAGCCTTTGATTTAGGCTATTTTGTCATAAGACTATTTTGCTGGGGTGCCCAAAAATACGTATGAACTACATATGCTAGTGCTTTGGCAGGCATGCAAAGGAAGCTCAGGGAGAAAGGAAATTAATGATTGCATTTCAAGAAATGACAAGAAAGTTTTCATGGTTTATTTTTTGTTTACATCAAAAGTAAATTATTTAGCAGTTAATTAAACATACTAGAATTATTTGAAATAACTATCAGTCTGAAATTTTAATATTTAGCTTTTAGTACATTTCATTTACAAAGTATAACCAACAGAATTTCTTTAAGCAAAATTTACTTAAAGACAGAAAATAAATACTATTAATTTGATTTTTTTTCTTTACATTTTTGTTATTTATGTAAGTTTTGATAAATATTTAGTTAGCAAAATTTGTTTTATGTCACACATTATAGCCACACACAATTTGAGTCTAAAACCAGTGACCTACAGCAATTTTGATTTTAGGAATTTATTATAAGCTATCATGATAAGATATACTGAAATAAATCAAAAGTATATTTTAAAAAACAGGTAATTAAAAATTGTTATTAATTAAACAGGTCTATTTGAATGCACACACATATTTTTATATAAATATATTTGGCAGGAAAATGAAAATATGTATTTTTAGAGATGTACAAAAAGATTCAGTTCACTTCAAGAAAAAATACATGAAAATTGTGAAATTGGACAACATACACATTTTAAGAATTTTATAAAGGAAGCAATGGATGAACAGTAACTAACAAATGATTAATGTAACTAAATTATGCCATCAATATATTTAGACTGATTAATAATATTACCATAATTATCACAGCTGGCCATCAGTATAAAAATAATATGTTTTGCCCTGCCGATGACAAAAACTGATTATAACTGCTTAAAACCACATAGAATGGTAACTATTAAAAATTGACCAAATTATTATAAATAAGTAACAATTTTTGTATATTAAAATTTATATTACTAATAAAATAGTTCATTAATACTTTAATCATCATATATTTCTAACAACAGAAAAAGAGTAATATGCAGAATGTTAAAACTAAATTAAAACAGTAAAGCCGCTGCTGTTACAAAACCTTATGACTAATTATTATTAGAAGTTTACAATTAAGATAATTTATCTTAGGGTAAATTTTAAAATACATATCTTTCTGCTACTACTTCAATAAGTTTTTAGTTATTTTATGAGTTTCTGCCAGTTATTGCCCCTTTAATGGCAGATGCTAGTTTAGCCATAACAGTTTTAACAGGTTATAACTAGTAATTTAACATTTTGACATCTGAGTAACTAGATCCATCTTTCATGGAGTGTCTAACATTTAAAAAAAATTATTAAGATAAATTATCACTTAATCCTTAATTTTTACTTTAAAAGTAAATACAGTGAACCCTTTTTAAGACAAGAAAACTACCTATAATTCCAAATAACTCTAGTGTTTTTACGGAGGTAGTCATCTTGGAGACTATATTCTCGGAAACACAAGCCACTTTCCGAGGCGAGTTTCCTTGAAAAGTAATAATTAGATGAGAGTTCACTTCATGTATATTTAATTCGACCACAAAATATACTTTAATGTTTTGTTTATTAGCCTTATTGCATAAAAACAATATATATAGCTATATACAATAAGATCCACTGTTTCAGTATTATGCAGTAACATTGGGATTCCCTGAAATCGCACACATATCAGTACGGCAGAGTTGGTTTAGGATTTAAAACTGCAGAGGATCGTTTGATACTTCTACTGGGTGGTAACACTAAAGCAGATTTTAAATTAAAATCACGCCTTGTTTATCATTTCAAATCCCAACAGCATTGAAGGAAATTTCAAAATCATGTTTACCAGTAATCTGGGAGTCCAATAAAAAATCTTGATCCACTATAAAATTATCAAGCTAGCTAATGAAACAGGTTAAATAACATGTGCAGGATATTGAAATAATTATTGCAGGCTACAACTAATGGAAGTCTTTCCAAAGATGCTTAAAAAAAAATCAGTTGAACAACAAGTAAACAAAAATTATAAAATTAGCCTTTCTGAAGATGGAACAAAAGGAACTTTCAATGGATTTTCTAAAAAAAAAAGAAAAAAAAAAGAGTTTAGTTACTAATAATGAAAATTATGGATCATGTTAAAAAATTATATAAATTTTGATAAAAATTGAAAGGAAAAATGAAATGTCGCTGATACAATACCTTGCTATCAACAGTTTGCCAAATGAACAGGAAAAGGCAAATGACATTTAAGTGGTTTCTTCATTAAAAAAAAAAAAAGTCAAACAAGGAAGAATCTTCTCACCCAAAATTGTTTTTAAATTTTCATAAATATTTTAACAATAAAATTCAATATGTATTCAATACCGATTCAAATTATCAATAAAATTCAATATTAGCAATAAATAAGTTTACAATTAATATTATAAAAGAGTAACAATAAATGTTACAAAATAAATCCTCCCTCCCCCCCCCAAATGATATTTTCTTTTTCTCTCTTCTGTTTCCTTATCCCCATTTTTTATGTGTTAAAATGACCTCGATTAATGTTGTTTCTTTCATTGCTGGACATTATTGGAATGTATATTCCAGATTAAGTAGCCTCCTATTGTAACATAAAATAATAAGAACATGAGTTACTATCATTAAAAATGAGGTACTCTTAATCACATGGTTAAATCATTAAAAATCGAAACAGCATTTGAAAAGGTTTATATTTTTCATTACTTATGTATTATTGCAACCACTTCAGTAGAACACATCAAATTTTCAGAATATGCCAAAAATTGTAATACCATGTACATAAACATTTTTCAGGCAACCATGCTCATACTAGCCCTTCAGTCAAGAAACATTATCATTTTCATATGTGTTTTTTTTGTTGTTGTATTCCAAACTCCAATAGTTTTTATAAACAAATTGTAATATTTTCTGACTTCAACTTAACTTTAAAATATCACTAGTGGAATCTACCAATAGCGCAAGAAATTGCATTGAAATATCAACAGAAATACAGTATTCTACAAAATCGTTCAAAGGAACGATGATAAGATGCATTTGGTAGATAAATGTTTCCAATTTTTTAATTTTTTTAAAAGCGGAAACAGATTGCTGTGTATGTAGGAAAACGAACAGTACTAAAAAATTACAGATTGCTTAAAAAAATATATAATTCTTATTTAAAAATTAAAATTTGTATTTAAAAGTTTTAAACTGTGTTTTCTTTTAATACGCTGATAATATTTGCCGACTTATTATACATATCAATGGTTTGAGAAAGCTTAAAAAAAAAGTTACAAAAATTCCCAACTTGAACACACAAAGTAACTTTTACTTTTTATTCTTTCTTACCTTGCTCAGATTACAGCAACATGGTTGAGTTAATACACAAGTAACTATATTTTTAGTACTTTAATTCTGCTGGTATAATGTCATCAAAATAACATGATGGTTAAAAAAGGATGCTGAGTTCCATAAAATAATTTGTTAAACTGATTTCTTGAGTTCCATATTATTAGTTTCATTGATTAGATCTCTAATTATATATCTTCATATACAATAAGATTTCTTGAATCTACATGATTTGCTTTTTGTGGAAAATTGACAGCAAGTGTAGCCCATGATGATGAAGATGAATCTTCACCCAGTGGTGGAATTAGAGGTTGCCGCCTTGCTAAGGAGACATTAAGACGCACACCACTAGCAGTTGTTCCATTAACTTCTTTAATTGCTGTTTCAGCTTGCTCAATCTTTTCAAAAGTCACAAAACCACAATTTTTATCCATTTCCATTGAAATATTGATAATACTACCAATTGGCTCAAAGGCTTTTTGCAAAATCTCTTGGGTGACACCGTATCCTCGTACATAAATAGTATTTCCCTGGCGTGGCCTTTCAGGTCTTCCATCTCTGTCCCTTTCCCTTCGCTGATTTTCCCGTGCTCGATCTTCTTTAATCTCATCTTCAAGTTTTCTAGAACTAACAAAACTTTCATAAAGTTTTTTCACAGGAGGGCGACCACTGCTGTTTGGTGAATCAGAAGCTGAATCATTTGGCGATCCTAATGATGGAGGCTCTTCTTCAAGAGAATGAGATGCAGAAAATGGTTGATATCCTGTTACAGAGCTATTAGTTTTATCACAGGCATTACGCTTCCTTTCCAAAGCTTTAGGCCTTTTAAATCCCTGTCGCTCTTTATTTTCAACTTTAATAGCACTGATAGCACCAGACTTGAGGAGTTTCTTTGCCACCTCTTTAGCATCAGGTTTTGCTTCAAGTGGACGCTTTAAAGGTTTCGGAGGAGGGGGTTCCTGTTTAGGAGTATTCAGATTCTGAAGAGCTTTTTTCTTACGTCTTAGTTTTTCATACTTTTTCTTTAGCATTTCTTCTTCCTCCGTTAACTGAGACGGAAAATGTAGGTACACCATGTTTTTTTAAATATAGAAAAACCCGGTAGATACTTTTATTCTATAAGGATACTTACAAGTACTTTAATCTAACATCGGATTTCAAATAAATATATGAAGCATTAGGTTTCATACAAAAAAAATCTGCCAAAAACGCATTGAAAGCACACTCAACACGAATCCTTTAACAAGGTAAACAAACCATGTGTAAACATGAAGAGCCGATGGTAATGCCACGTACAAAATAAAACTTTGGAGTCCCACTGAAGAATACAAAATGTGTTTCATTTAACCCAGCTTTCATTTTTATCATCAGCAACTGATAGTAAAAAAAAAAAAATTCAATATTCTCGTCAACATTAATTCTCTTGATAAAAATAGGTTTTCCAGCCAAATCTCGTAAAGATATTGAACGTAATATTTGGGAAGTTGATACTTAATGGAATAATTAATTCTTTCATTGTTTCGTATATATAAAAAAATATTTTTTCCTCTTCGATTGTATTTTCCAATTTATATTATTAATCTGCTCTTGAAGTTTCATACTAACCTTTTAACTGCTACATCTTCTGTAATTTTTCTTTGCCTGTTACAACAGTTCGAGATTTTGCTAGAAATCTCGAACATGAACATCTCATTTACCATGAGCAAGAACTTTTTTTTTTTTTAAATTTTTATTTCTCCTTTTTCAACTATGAAATGTCCTTCGATTTCATGCGATGAGAACGCTACAGAACTTATCCTTGAACAAGAAGCTAAAATTTGAACATTCGATTTTTCAAGCAAAATCCCGTGCATTAGCAAATGGTCTGCTTTTAAAATTTTTTCTGCTTCAGTAATACAGTGAGAATTTATGCCTCCTTGAACGAAAATATTTCAGAAAAGCTTGGTAAATTCATTTTCCGATATACAAAGTCACAATACCGTTTTTTATTCTCCAACCTAATGTACGAAAGCGCCACCTATCGGTGAACTGAATCGCCTATACAAAATATCAACTTTCTAAGGCTAATCGTTTTTTGAGTTACGAAAGAAGCGCCCGTATCTCGTGAAACATTTCATTTGAGTCCGGTTTAAAATCCGTGTCATTCATTCTGTCCGTACGTACAGTACACTAAAAAAAATTAATTAAAATGTATATTTTTGTTGAAATCGGAAAATTGAAATTTTCCGCTATTAGAATACTTCCTTTAATTCGTTAAAAAAGTAAAAAGGCTTCAGTGTTTCCGTTCTTAGGTCGATTGGCTGCTTTATTTTGATTCCTTTTTTTGCTAGAGAATGTCATAACATTTGCATCATCTCAGGGGCAGCAGGAAATTCAGAGAGACTGCTGAAAACACAAAGGAATATTTTCCCACTGTTGAGTAGTTGGCCTTGGTTTGTTTAATGAAAGTAACTTTTGTTTTAAAAATTATTGCTTTTACTGAGTAGCCATTCAGATCAGCCAAGTTATAAAAGCATCCCCTAGACTGAAGTAGAATAATTAGAAGTTCAGTGTTTTACTTTTTGAAGCTATTGTTTATTTTTTTCCCTTTAGACCTGCAAAATAAAATGGGCATATATTATTCACATATGCTCCTTTTCTAGAAAATATATTCGTATAGTATATAAATAGTCATGATTTATGTAATTGTACCAAAGTATGCTGAAACAGAATAAAAGCAGCATATGAATATTAATTGCTTTTTCCAGGTAATGCATAAAGAAAATATTTATTCCACTACCTTGTATATCATACTTTGAAATTCCTCTAGGTACCGTTGTTTTTTCACAGTGCACGAAACATACATACATTGACGCTGTTTTCTCACAGTTCGAGAAACATACATTCACGCACATTCTTCATTGTTTAATTTCTTTAGATGACCATCAATAAAACAAAACGAGTAGTGCGGACAAAAGTATTAAGTCAAGTGTCCGCTATCAGTCTATGAATAAGATGAGTTTTCTGGTGGAAGGTTCAAATCAATGAATGAAGAGTCTAGTATGAGTAAAAAATGTTAAGGATGGAGAATGTCAGATTACTGTTATTTGCGTTTTTCTTTGGAAAATGGAGAATATTTAAGAGAGTTGATGCAGTTGTTAGGATGAGTGAGAACTAAATAGAAGAAATTTTTGAATTGTGTCTACTTTGAGGTCATGGTGGATATACGAATTTGGAACGAACCATGGCACGTTGATAATCTTTATAAGTGCTTTGTTTTGAAGAACTTGGATATGTTAAAGGTGAGTTTTGGTAGCGTGACCCCAGACAAGGACTAGCATTGAGTAATGGTGCTTGTAGTATTGATTTATATAAGAGGAAGTGGCCATATGACTTCTTCTGCGAAGTAGGTGCATAGTTTCAAGCATGATAATCATTTTTCACAGTTTCCCCGAGATGTTTCTGAAAAGTCAAATTTTTATCTAGAATGATTCCTAGATATTTGACTTCGTCAACACAGTCAGTTAGTTTTCATGAAACAGAAGAGGTCTTGGTGGTGTGAAATTTGTTTGTCCTTTATGAGAAATTATTGTTTTTAATTTTTCAGTATTAAATGCAATCCTCCAAAGAGTCAGTCAACTTTCTAGAAGATTGAAGTAATGTTGAAGTAGGAGCTGGACAACTGTAACTGTAGAAGCTTGGGTCATAATTGCAATATCATCTGCAAAAAAGAGCTATGGTAATTCGTGGGTCTTTAGGAATACCATAAATGCAAAAGTTATATAAATATTGTGAAAGTTTCGATGTCTGGAGCACTCCAACGAAGATGTTTCTCATGGTAGAAATAGTATTGCCCATTTTCTGATTCATCAGAATCTAAAGATGAAACAGAAACAAAAAATGTTTCTTGGGGGTGGTTTCTTGGGAGTCTTTCGGTACATTTTTTTTTTAAATTTGTGAAAAACACTCTCAATACACCAAACAAGAACTTTTGCAGCTACATCTCCCAAGAGAGAGATTTATGGGGGAGGGGGAACTTTATTGAAACAGGCAGACATTTGCAATTTATTCAATCAAATGTCAACTATGAGAACCATGTTAATGTATTAAAGATTTAAGAATTCTATTTATTCTGTAAAAATATAAAATGGAAGTACTTCTCAGTTCTATTACATTCATTTTGGTCAAAAGTCTTACTAAACAAATTTGACATGCTTCACTGTCAACAATTTGTGACAAGTGAAACTGTAGCCAAATAGTGTGATTTAGTGCCAATAATGTATAAGCATAATGTCACAACACAGTCACATGATCTTCACCTTAATTTTATGCAAACCAGATTAATTCTTGATAAGCCAGTTTAGTTTTTATAAAGAAAATATCAGCTAACTGCTATTTATTGGTTTCTCAATGCAGTTTGAAATAATGGTTAAAATTTGAGGTGTCTGTTCTATGGAACAGCACGGACCATATTGAAAGGTAAGGGTGATAATGAAAATATGTTTTAATGGCCACAACATATGACTTTATTAGAAAATGAATAAAAAAATGGTGAGACAAAGTACAAAATTCTGATGTGCGATTGAAGTTTTTTATACGCTACATCCATAACTTGAATTATATGATTCTAATTAAATAGAACAATCTATTTTCATTAAGCTTCTACCAGAATGACTAGCGCAAGTTTGGCAGCATCTCCGCCAATTTAATTGACGAAGTTTTATAATCGGATAAGATGTTTTCATTTTATATACTAAAGGTCTACAAAATATGTAAAATTTGATGTACAAAATTAAGTTCATACCCTCCAGAAATTTTACCCAACTTTCACTGCTTCTTTTGATATTCAAGCTGATAATAAATAAGATGGCAGTTTTTGTAATTTTAGACTTGAAATTTCTTTTCTCATTCACACGGATTTTCTGCTGTAGGTTGCATTTTGTATATGCTTAACTATCCAGAATTTGACATTTCCAAAGCATTCAGGACAGTCTAGCTTTTACTGTACAATTAAATATAAACACACAGTGAGAAAAAGTATACATATGATTTAGCCCAAAAAAGTAGGAACAAAAATTTATTTAGCGCTAAACCGACATCATAACTGAAGGCATGATGAAAATTAAATCTACAACAAAATAAGCTTAAAAAGTAATTACATTTCTCATAATCAGTAAAGAAATACATTTTAAAATTACGTCATCATCCATACTTAGCATCAACACATAACTAATAACCAGCAAAATATCACAATTAAGTTTTCTTCTCTTTCAATTAATAAGTACAAACTCGCAGTTTTTTAATTTAAACAGCAACAAATGATACAAAATTTGACATTGAAATCATGCAACAGAAAAATAATAGAAGAAATATTTTTTTTACTAAGTTGTTTGTAGAATTATGAAAGAAGCGCATACCATATTTCACTGTATTCTATATTAATATGAATATCCTTTTAAAAAAGTTTTCATAAAAGAATTCATTCATTAGTTCTTATCAGGATAACTATGCAGATAAGAAGTTAAAAAAATACCAAATAATTAGATTATTTCTACTATATCAAGTAATGAAGAATCCATAACTAGGGTTGTTTGTTCTTTTGATTCTGGAAAACATATACATCTAGAAGTACCAAATTTTAAACACACAGTTCTCCACCCAAACCCTGAGGACCTGAAAACTTGAATTTTTTAAGATTATTTCACTGTGTTCTTCAATCTGGTTGATTAAAATGCATTTAATTCATGATATAGCTAATTAGTAACTTTTGTGGATTTTTTTAGGAGGGGGGATAATTTATCAAAGATTTATTTAATGATACATGTCTTGCTTAGCTGGACTTGTACTAAAGACTCATTCAAATATTCATTAATATGAATTTTGGGTTTGATGTACTATATTGGTAGAAAAGGATTCAAGGTACAAAGTGAGAATGTCATTTTGGAAATGTAATTAAGAAAATACGACTTATTTGAGACATTTTGAGGAACTTTATATGACTTAGGGGGCAACTTGATTTTTTCCCAGTTGAGAAAAATTCACCCAGCTTTTTTGCATAAGTAGAAAGAAAAAGTATTTTATAAAAGAAATAATGATTACAATAAGATGATTACTGTGTCCCATACTGTCAAAGGCTTAAAAAAATGCAAATAAAATGAAACAGTTCATATTTGAGATATTATCAGTACAGGAAATACATAGTGGAAAATAGAATAGTTACCAAAAATCATATAAAAATAGTTGAGAAGGTCTGAAGAAAAGAAGTTGGTTGAGCCATTTTTCATATTTGATATTTAATTGCAACAGTCTGTCAGGCACATCTGATCTGCTAGGCACACCTCAAGCACTTTTATTTAACACTGTATCACATTTTTTTCGTTAGCAATTTTATATAATAAAATATTTTATGATTATCTACAAAACTGATTATGTTTTTGGGCTTTGACTTTTCAAGTACATTGTGCCTGAGCATGTCATGAATTGTAAAATGTTTCAATAACTTAAAAATATTGCTCATTACAAATATTGGCAGAGACATTTTTGTAATGACATTAAAAATATTTGATTCAGGTTTTTAAAAAAAAGAGTTTGACTTGAGAAACTCTCAAAACCTTGAAGAAATTCACTCTTTATTGGAGGCATCAGATGAAGAAGATAAGGATGTCAAAAGCTATACTGATTCAGAAGATGGTGTAGAGGAATGTGAAGAGGGATCAAATACAAAACAAGAGGAAAGCAAAGAAGACGACATTGAAGAAAATACAAAATTTGGGATAAAGTCAGACCACAACACTTTAGTACTTTTGGTATCAGTAGTGATGGTAATGTTTTGGTGTCCTACATTCGAAGAAAAACAAAAATATCCTTTTTGTATCATCATTGCATGATGACCAAGCATTGAGCTTTCTACTGAGAAAAACAGAAACCAAAATGTATGGTTCATGGAATGTAAAACGGTGGCCTATGGTAATCCTTTTTTACAATGTTAAACACTTCAATCAATTCTCAGATCATGAGGTAATGAGTACACAGCTCTTAAAAGAAGGTTGTTCATAAAATAACTGTCTAATAAAGTTGTGCTTGGACAACTTGCACAATGAAATCTGAAGTCTATTGGGATGTTAGTATACATATAACAAAAATTAAAGAGATAAGCTCCCAACCAAGAATGACAACCTCAAAATTATGAAGAGCCATAGAAAGACGCACACGTGAAACATGCTATTTGGTGACTCATAAGAGAAGCTTAAGCTATTATCAGTGTAAAATGTGTCACACAGCAACCTACCTCTCATATGTTGTTTTCATGTGTCCTCTGTGCTGTAAGAGAGAAGTAGAAGAACATACATGAGGACGAATGAGAGATTATACTTATGTACTAGTTTTAATTAAATTTAAATCTATAATTAGTCTTGTAAAACAACTTATAAAAGTTATTTTGCAAAATTTATTTAATATAAATAGTTTCCTCTTAAATTGTTTTATTGTCCCTTAAGTATTTTTATAACTTCTGGAAGTTTAATAATAATGTATAGCATTTGATTTTTGTAAGAAGAAACTTTATTTATAAAAAAAGTTTAGTAAATCAAGAAGTGCCTCTGCGCCTGAAAGTGTTCCAAAGCATACTGCCCCCAACAAAGTGTTAAATAAGATGCTTTTGTGCATTGATAAATAAAATGCTTTAAAACAATTTCTTCATTCCAGACTTTTTTGAAGTATAAGTAGCTGTCATACTACAGAAACTGTAAAATAAGCACTACAGTATTCACTATAATTCACTGGGTAGTTTTTGTTGCATCTAAAGTCTAGAAGAATTGCTAGATTGGAATGGTTCATTAATTTAGTGGAATAAAAAAAAGTCAACACATTTGATTTATTATTAAAATCATTAAATATTTTAGAGAAATTATACTAGCTAGAACACAACGAAATTATATAAAAATTATTATACATTTTTTCTTATTTACAATAGCTATTTTAGGTG
The DNA here is from genome assembly GCA_000611955.2 of Stegodyphus mimosarum. Lineage (NCBI taxonomy): Eukaryota > Metazoa > Arthropoda > Arachnida > Araneae > Eresidae > Stegodyphus > Stegodyphus mimosarum. The sequence continues at coordinate 554,117 of KK121913.1, read as the reverse complement.
GTTAGTGAATCAAAAGACTATAACAGAAACAATTACAATGGTGCCTAGTGAGTGTTCTGCAAGCAAAAATATGCTGCACATAATGAATGAAGTTGGTCTTGCATTACACACCACAAGTGCAGAATGTGAATTTTGTCACACAATACATGTGGAACTAAATTTGTTTTATTTTTTTTAATAGAAAGAATTCTTTTATTTTTATATCAAAAAATAGTGATCAATCTAAGAAAAACAAAATAATGCAATAAATCAACATATCTTATAGAAAATGACTTATTAAAATACACTTTTCATACAAAATAAGTCAAATTTATCTAGTTCTTTAACCAACAAGAATGCACTGATCTCAGGGTACACAATTTAATACAAACATAAACACATAAATAAATTTTAGAATTTAAAAAATTATTTATAGTTTTAATATTTCACTTTCAGTGCCTAATATATTTTATGCTGCAGTCTCTACACAGTTCACAATTTTACAACCATATATTAAAACACATAATCATTCAGACATTTGTTTCTAAGGAAGACTAGAAAGGAAGACTTAAAAAGTGTAGAAGTCTAAATTGGTATTAGAAAATTTTTTAACCTATTAAATTAAAACTTATAGGAACAAAATGCCCATGTTTATTATTTTATAAATTTCAAAGAAAAGAATTGTTTTTAACAATACAGCAATGCACTTTCAAGTATTCAAATAAATTTGCAATATAGAAGATATAATAATACATAAACATATCTAAGAATTGTATGACTAAAATATTTAATATTGTATCTTAATTTTCATTACTGAAAACATTAAATACAGAAAATAGGAATATTCAATTTTAGCATTTGTGATACAAATCGTTTCCAAACATAACCAACAATGTCAAGTCATAAGTTTCAAGAAATACTTGGGGGGGGGAGGAGGAGACAGTAACATTAATACTTCGTAGAGCTCCATTTTCTTAATTAATAGTTAAAGAATATATTAAATCTGAAACAAGTAATTTTGCAACACATTAGCTACATTTTAATAACTGAAAAATGGCAGTATTTCCCTCAAATTATTATATGCCATCTAAGATTGGATCAAGAAATACTGAGTTCTACAGTATTTTACAAGTTTTGCAACCTACAGCAGTATTGCAATAATAACAACAATGATAACAGTAATAAATAAGTACTCACAGATTAGTAATATAAATAACCTCCCAAATTAACACACATTTATTTAACTAATTACTATAAGTTTTTGACATTTAATGACCACAAAACTGAATTTTATCTGAATCTCTATCTATATTTCTGTTTAATACTTATTAAACTGAGAGAGTGGTTGTATTGGATCATCCAAAATGGTTCACAGTTTTTTACAAATGAAACAATACAAAAACATAATGTTACGAACTTTGTATTTAATTTGCTATTTTTAGTAGAATTGTAATTAAAATTGTTTTATTTTCCTGTGCAATGCAGCATGTGGCGAATTTTAAAAGAAAGCTACGCTGGAAAAGGAAAAATATAAGAGCATTTAGCATTTATAAAATAATATAAAACAGCATTTATTAAATGCATTTAGCATTAATTATGCAGCATTATTAAATGCATTTAGCATTTAATAAATAGATATCTCATAATTGTACACCTCTACGTTCCAGAAACCTCGAGAAAATAAAAGTTACCAGAATGTTCTCATGCATGATTAAAAAGCTTTAAAAAGCCAAAGAAAAACATCTCAGTTCAGTTGTTTTAAGTGAACTGTTGTTGTTTACTTCGCTGCTGTAATTCTGAGATCGGATTAGCTTTCTCTGTGCTTTGAATTGTGTTCTGTTTAATGTTTTAGAAATTTAAAATATAACTACAGTGAGATATTGTGATATTGTATGAATATCTGTGAGGAAACATTTCAGCATTTTGTTTTATTCCTTGTGAAAAGAATAAATTTTATGACCTTTTCATCAGTCTTGTGCATTCAATCTATTTCGAACCCATACGCACGCAACAATAAAACTTTCATTGAATTATGTAAGCACTACTTTATTTTATGACTTTTTGCTATCTCTCAGGCAGCTAGAAAATTCCTTTATTTGTAAGGAATTTACTGACATAATGTTTGACAGTCTCCAAAGTGAATTCCAGGTCATTCAGAAACTTTTAAAGTGATCCAAAGGGAAGAAAATTTGAAAAGGCAAGGTCTAGTGTATAGTAGTCTCAAAACTGGCAGTTTATGAGCCACATGCCCCCCACAAAATAATTTTACGCAGCAAGTAGATACATTTTGTAAATTAATTAGCATTATTATAACATGAGTTTGGAGAAAGGTTTATGATTTGAAAGACTTGGTCTTCAATTTGACATTATTTTCATTATCTTTGAAAACAAACATTAGTAATGCTGTAGGAAATCTTCAAATATAGTTAATTAATTAACATAACTCTCATTCAAAGATCTGAAGATACATATTTGATTGTGTTTTTTTTTGTTTTTTTTTTTTTTTTTTTGCATACTCACCAAAAGATAAACATCATCAGTTATGAAATTTTGTAGAAGTATATTTATATGCGAACAGTTTTTATTGAAGTTATAACTTAGTAAGTGTAAAATAAGAACAACTGACCACAAGCATACAATGAGATAGTTTCTGGTAATTTTTATCCAAGGTTTTATCAAAGGAACCAAGGAACTTTATAAAAATTGAAATGCCATGTGTTATTAGTAAGAATTAAAATTTACAAGTATTTACAAACAACTACATGTAATTTTCTGTATGCATCAAAGAAAAATTTAATAAATAAAAGAAACAAAATAGGTTGACATTATTTATTCTAGAGTTTTGTCCCACTTGGAAAGTTTTCATAATTTGTTTATTTTTAGATTAATTAAATTATTTTGATGGTTTATTCAACATATTATAATTATTTAGAATAAATGTCAATCTGGAAATTTAATATTTAGCTGTCAATACATTTGAATTACAAAGTATAATCATTAGAAATTTCTTATTTCTTGCAGATACCAACCTTTAGATTTCAGGCAAAGAATAAATTTAAATTGGAATCTTTTGAGTCATTATTATTATTACTGTTTATGTATGGTTTTATAAATATTCATTTAATAAAATTTTTAATTTAATCACATTAAAAAATCTTTTGTTTACCCAAAACTTTTCATTTTTGTTTAAAAAAAATTAAGCAGACCATTGGTCACTGGTCTAGTGAATATGCAGAGTGATACAAAACACCCTAACCATATTCAATAAGTTTTAGTCTGACATTTATTGAAATATGAAGCTAAGCATTGTCATAATGGAAGAAAACACCTCATAGATAGTCAGTTCTTGGGCACTTTGTTTCCATTTTATCTTTGGGAACAGTATTTTTCCAAATTTATAATTTGATTTAGTGGTAACAATTCTTTTGTAATCCTATACAAATGACAGATGACCCACAGCGACATTTGATTTTCTTTGGAGAACTGGAACACAATGTTTTCGGACTCTCATACACAAAGCAGAAAAGAGCCATATCTCAGTGAAGAAACGATGCTGGTTTTTTTATATGCATCTAGAGAAAAACGAGCACTTTCAGATGCCAGAAATCACTTTTTTGATTGCAAATAATGAAGTATTAAGCCAAGCTACGTAAAAATCAAGAGAAATTTTAAGAATAAAAGAAAGTCAGGAGAAATATGTTGAAAATAATGTTGGCGGAGATATGGTTGAAAATCGGGACAGTTGGCAACTCTGAGACAATATCTAAACATCTAAGGTCAATCCTTATGAACAATAACAAAATAATTAGAAGAAAATATGCTTCAATTTGAAAAACTGAAGAACTTTTGAAATGATCCAATAAAAATATTTTTTTGAATTTATCAAAATAGTTTTATAAAATTTATTTATATAAATACACATTTAAAGTAGTAAATTTTTTCTTCCTTGCAGGGGAGAGATACAGTACAAAGTCTGAGATCTGGAATAGTGAACTAGAACTTTAGTGATTCAGAAATTTCTGGATTTTAGATCATCAGCTTAAATCTAGTAAGAAGACATGCAGCAAGTATAATATTAAAAATATGAAATAATGAAGCATTTGTAATCTTAAGGAAGTCAGAATTTAGAAAAAAAAAAAAAAAAGCTCAATATTTATTTATTTCATTAAAAACTTCCTTCAATATATGTTCTGTTCTGTACGTAATTATAAGCACTACTGTGGCAGCATGATCAAGAAAGTGATTTAAATTGCCATCGAAATCGCAAGTGATTTTATTTTTAGATTTTGGATTTTAACAATTTGAGAGAATAGAGTTAAAAAAATTTGTGAGTGTTTTCAAAATGAAAGTAGATACAGTGTTTTTAAAATACAATCCACTGAAACGTTCATCACAGGTGTCCATAATAATCAACAAGTTTTTTAAACTGTTTCGATTTTTGTGCTAATACCTTTCTCTTTAATTTTACAGATAGACATAATTTATTGTTCAGTTACAAAGTTCTACTGTTCAAATGCTATAACTGTCATATTCAGAATTCTCAATAAACTGTCAGTTGAAATCTTTTCATTCTAAAAAACTTCTCCATCACTTTCTTCACTACTTGTTGCAATATTTTTTGGATTAGAAATCATACAACTGATTTCATTATTTATTAGTTCACCTTTTGCTTTATGATATCTAAAAACTTTCACATTCACAGTTATCATCATCACCAGTATACTATCATGAAATATAGTAATTGGCTATAAATTATGAAAAGCATTTTATAAAATATCTACAATATGGCCTCCCATGATCTTTTACACACAGCAAATTTTATGTTATGATATTAAAAAAATTTCTGAATGATCTAACTGCTGTTCAGAAAATTTAGCCACATATTTCAAAGGGGTTATTCTATATCTGCTCTTCAGCACAAGTGGCACTTCAATATCTGATGGCTATACAATTTGAAGGGAAAAATAAGATGGAAATGTCATCTGCATAACAAAATATTCTTATACCATCTGGAAACTCTTTCTTTAACAGTTCCAAACTAGCAGAGCACTGCAGGAACCTTGTGGCCAATCTTTGCAAACCATTCTTTCAATACAAATATTCTTATTAAATTTGTAAGTTACTTACGAATTTAATAACCTTTCATTAAAATAACTAAGAAAGATTCTGTAAATATTTTTGGGGATCCCAAAATCCCAACGGATGGAGAACAAAGATGCTCATATAATAGGTGTCAAAGGCTCCCAGACACTGAAGGAGGCCACATGGAGCTTAAATTTCTGTGAGCTAATAATAACTAGATCATAAAAAGCATTTTCCATGGAGCAGCCTGGAGTAAAAACATATTATTTTGATGATACAAAATTGTTCTGAAGAAAAAAAAAATCTATTTAAATGTAATTTATCTAAACTTTAAAACTTTAACAAACGCATATGTCTAGTTGTCCCATTAGACTACAGAATAAACAAAACTCTAGAAATTTCCATACTTTAGGAAAATAACATAAATCAAGACATTTATTACATAATATATGTATATGTATATTATAGCCTAGGGTATACATTTTGCTGTTTTTACAACAAAAGAGATATCACTTTAATTGGTGCAGAGAACATCAAAATTGGTCCCATGTCTACATAACTGATGAGCCAAGGTTTAAAATATTTGATTCTAAATGTGTTTACATCTGAAAGGCATTAAGAACATGAGATTTTCCTTTAAATGTTATGGAAAGTGATTATTTTGGTAATGAAGGTGTGATGGTACCTAGCATGAAAACATGTTGCGATATGTGAGTACAAATCATGGGAGATCATATTTGATATTAAATTTATTAGCCCTAATTGCTTCCGACTTATGCTTTCTTTTCTTTCAGAACTCTCCTTGTAACATACTATTACCATTTTTATTGATTGTTTGATGCTACAGTTTCATATCATATGCAGTGTTTTTAAAATTTTTCCTTTATATTTAGGTACTATGATGTTATGTATCATTTCACACAAATTTATAAAATTAAAATTCACAGCTTCTGAGAAATCCACGATTTTATGCAAGTAAAGATAATTTTGGACTTGAGTATATTGATAGCCTGCAAAAAATAATAAGTACGATCAAAATTATTCATGTAGTTTAAAATTATTTAATTAAGTCAAAAAAGAACATAGTTTAATACATTTACTGAACTTGAGTTCCTCACAATCGAATTCCTCTTTTCCCACTACCATGCCAATAAAAGAAAACAACTATCAGCTAATATCCCACTAAAAATACACATAATAGGATTTCAATTATTGTTTAGGTCAGATACGAAAATACTAACTCCACACCCTGCTCCACAATCATTGAAGGTTCAAAGATATAATTGATGCCAATCAACATATTTTTATTGCCCACTGTGTGATTCCCAGCTAGTAGGTGTCTGAAATGAAATACCGGAGGTTTAGTTAGTTGCATGAAAAAAGCGTTTTTTTTTCTGGCACACCTGCTTTTCCTGTTTCTAATTCCCCAAAAAAGCAAAAGAATTTTTTTTTGATGGTCGTCCAGATGTCTACATATTAGATTATTTCATATTTCAGACTCTGTACTGCAAGAAATTGCATTAAATACAAAACTGAAACATCATAAAACTGAACACGCATCACAAAATTGAAAAAGTAATATTATGCAATATATATTCAATGAATACACATGGATCTTATTTACATCAATTATAATTTTTGTAAAGCTCATGTTCAGTGGTTATTGACAAAAATACTCAGCATACTTGCATCAAGATGTCTGTTTCTAGTTTTGTACCTGTTGAATATGCAGCATACCAAGACACATTTTGTACATGCTGAGTACAATATAATAGTTCAGATTGTTTTTAAAATGCATTTAAAGGAACATTTTAATAAAATAATTTTTAATATTACAAATTAATGTCAACAATTATTTAAGGCATGAAGTACTTTTGAAGACTAGATTATTTGGAATTAACTAGTCGAAAAATGTGGCAAATTCATCTAAACAATTATACAAGGGTCACTCTGAAATTTTTTAGGTATAGCCAATTGGTACATGTTAAACTTATCAAATTGTAGGATTGTTCAAAATAGTTCCCTCCAATAATAATGCACTTTCCAGCATAAATTTCTCAAAGAATAAATTCTTTAAAGTATACATTTCTTGCAGTCGATGAGAGATATGCTTTCATAACCTCATTAATCCCATCTTCGAAATGAAAACTATGCCTAAGCATATTTTATTTTAAATTAAAAATAGCCTGAAGTCACGCATAACAAGATCAAGAGAATAGTGTGGATATTCTATTATTTTAATATGTTTTTGCTGAAGAAATTCAGCTGTCAATCTTGTTGAATGAGAAGATGCATCATCATGGTGAATTAATGTCCCTTAATATTTGCTTATTAATGAATTTCCTATCCCTCTAACTTGATGGCTTCAACCAGCTACGTACTTCCTAAGAAAATGATACAGATTAATTTTTTTCATTGCTTCTCATTTTTTCACTATTATTAATTTGGGGTTGTCTTCAGACACCCACACTTTACTTTCTTAGCATATTGGAATGCCAGGAAACAGTACGTACATTTTATCACCAGCTATAATTTTAGAAATAATGCAGTGCCCACCATCATTAAGTAATTTTAAGGTTTCTAAAATAATTTTAACATATGCAGTTCTATATGAATAATTTTATGTACAACCATGGATTAAATTTTAAGTTTCTTCGGTATCATTTGATAGGTACAGCGATTATCCTCTTTTGAATGAACTTGTTTGCTCAAACTTTTGTCAGCTGTAGTCATTTTCCAAGATTACAGCTGACAAAAGTCTTCCTTTATGTTGTTTACCTAAGAGAGAATTTTGACCTCTGAAATTCTCTAGGGCATCTGAATAAAGTGGCATGAGTTGGAATTTCATTTCCATATCCTAACTTAGACATTAAAGGCATTTCTCATGATTTAATCCCACTTAAATCACAGAAAACACCAAAAACACAGAAAGTAATAGCACTCTCGCTCGAGTTCCATTTTCCTTTCCTCAAAAATCTATTCCACAATAGATAAACTGAAGTCACTGCCATAAATTATCTATAAATAATACAATCTAACTGAAAGTAATTTATCTAAAACTCTGTGGACATAACAGAGTTTACATTTATGCATCAAACAAATACTTTTCTTTAGTTTTTTTTCTGTCTGCCCCCTGACTAAAAAATTTCAGAGTTACCTACGTATCTCTTATGCAGTTCATTCAGAATCTGAAAACTTACATGACATTCATTTAAACTCAATTATACATCAGTAACCGTAATTTATACATCAGTTTTCACATAGAAATATACAAATGTATAAAACACATTGATAACCATATTTAAATTTCAAGATGTGTTTTCATATCCTAGATTTATCATACTGAATACTGAATTGTGTATCCTAGATTTATCATACCGAATTGCATACACTTATGGCAATAAATGAAAGACTATTTTTACTTACTATTGTAATAAGTCTTCATTTTTAACATTTAAGAACTTAACAAATGAATTAATGAAAATAGACTAAAACAATGATATATTACAGAATGACTGTTTTAATAATAATAAAAATAAAAGAACTGCCAGAAATGCTGCTTGACATTGTGCTTCTTTGAACTGTGTGTAATGATGATCTAAGATCTTATTTTTAGGCATGACTACATGATCATTTCACACTTGCTACACTAAAAATACATAAAATGGCATTATTTAAAATAAAAAGTGCTTAGTGGTCTTTGGTTTGCTCAGTCTTCTATTTTAACCAATAATGGGTCACACATTAACCCCCCCTCAAAAAAAAAAGAAATCGAGTTTACACAATTAAATATAATCAAAATATGAAAACAATTTTCTTTTTCAGTTATGTAGCCACTTTAGAAACCTTTTTTTTACAGGAGGTTTTATAAAAGACAAGGTCTATAAAGTACAATTTCAAGATATCCAAGACATAACAGCCTAACTGCCATTTATTATACAATTTTATTCTTGATACTACATAACTTGTCCTAATATTGACTACTGACTAGAAATTGTATCATAAAATAATCATATATGGAAATGTACTAATTGCTAGTAACAAACGTGTCTTTTTCAATAATCAGTTTCTTAAATCAGATACATTTATTTTTATAGATTATTATATTAAAATGCAATATTTTGGAATAGGACATCACATATTCTTACTAAGAAATAATCTTTAATTAGCAATTCAGAAATAATAAATAAAATAATTAAATAGATAAGAACATAAAATTTCTTATAACAATATTATGGATTTGATTAATTATTAGCATTTAAAGAATATAATCTTGAATAATGATTCACATTATTCTAATGAAATTATAATAATTTACCTAATTATCCTTTCATTGCTTACAGATAATTCTAGGATACAATGAAAAGACAATTATTTTATGACTTCTGTATATAATTCAAATTCATTATTTTGTAGTCCATCTTTCCTTAACTATAATAAAAGTAAATCAGGCATATGGAATTGCTCCAAGAAATATTTCATTGAGGTAAAAAAAAAGTTTCCATTTCAAATTACATAGAAAATTAATATTAGATTGATGTAGATTTTAAATAAAATTCTATTGATTTTGAGGGCTATCTAACACATGTCTACCTTTTTCAAGAGGGGGAAAAATTAATTTTTTTTGTGCCTAATTTAAAATTTTATATTGGTTTCTTTTCAGATTAGATGCCCTCAGTCATTGACAAAAACATCATACATTTATTTATTTATTTATTTATTTTTTGCCTGGAGATGTGTTTCATTTGCAGTTGGAATTTGTTAAGACATAAACAGATGAATCGGCTTATGATACAATTTTAGTTCGATGGAATGTTAGTAAACCAATTCACATAACCACACATATCATTCATTTCCAAAACTGCATTACATATGCACATGTTACATGAATTAAAATAACTAAACAGATAAAAATACTGAAAGCGTCAAACTTCACAAAAGACACAACACATTATATAGCATTTTAAAAGCAAAAAATGACTTGATTTTAATTTTTTAGAAACTAAAACAAATCTAAAACAATCCACCTATGCATTTTTTACTTAAATAAAAAAAGTAGTTTCTAAAGCAGATTAACTTCTTTACCTATTTCAGATTTTAAATATGTACACTGGCATGGTTAAACGTATGAATGGGTTATAATGTTAAGCTTGCCACTGTCAAAAATCTAAATTAAAAATTGTTACAACACTGTTTGTCAACATTAATAACTGCATTTTTTATCATACAAATGTGGATGAGAATCCTGAAGTATAATGTTTTCCGTTCAAGCAATCATAAATTAAGACTTACAAGGCTCGCTTACGCCTATCACAAGACGAAGAATGTAAAAAGGGATCACAGTAGCATCGATTTTTAAATGAACTGTGATGATAATGACTTTTGGAATACTCTAAGTCATCAGAAAATTCATTTTCTTCTTCAGAGGTACTCTCTTCATACTCTGGAATGGCTTCTTCTGCATAAAAGTCAAACTGCTTTGACAGTGGAGCAATAAAGAAGACTGTATCTTTGGTATAAAGTTCCATAATAGGATGTGCACAAAGTCTGTAGGCCTGCAATATTCATTCATTTCATTAGAATGTTATTTTGTGTATAATTAACCCTCCTCGTATGGCTTGATTTTTCATACCTTCCATTTCTGAAATACACAGCTCATATGCTTTCCGTTTCTGAATGGAATGTTCTGATAACAAATTCAAAGCTTTTACATAAGTTCTCTGCAATGAAATGGACCCAGAAGAGCCATCTATCATTGAAATAATGAACAGTAAAATTTTACCC
>KK121913.1:525126-543255 GCA_000611955.2 Stegodyphus mimosarum | reverse complement strand
GTCAAGGAAAAAGGTCTTCACCCATAATTTTCATATGAACCGTAGCAGCAAACCAACTTGACAATCCTGCTCAAATCACAGAAGCCCTACGGGGAGGGTTAAGGAAATAAAATTTTCTTCCATATAAAATATACTTATGCTCCCCCAAATAACTGTTTTGCTGTACAAGCACATCAAATTTATATAAATTATAAAATTTCATTTAAAAAATTAAAACCCATAATTTTTTATGCCTTGCACACACATGACAGTTATATATTTCCCATTCTACTGGACAGACTGTCAAAATTTAACTTGCATTTTCCATGTCTCGAAAGCACAACTTAGGATATATAATAGATTTATATATAGCATTGTTCTAATATAGGTATTTTGACATAAAATTGGACTTTTTCTGATATAACATCAATTTTTTTCCATATTTCGATTCTACGACTCAAATTATGCCAAAGTGCCAACTTTTGTAAAAATCACATACGTAGTTTTTAAAAAATTAGCTCTCAAAATTTTAGCTCCTCCATGTTAACTGAATTTGGTATATATTTACTAACATTTTTTTTTATTAAACCTATTTGATTCTTCCTTTCACATTTCAAAACTTAGGTTCATTTGCCCATTTTTTAATTTATTTTAAAAATAATTTTTATAAAGTTTTTAAAAAATTTTGAATAATAACCTATAAAATTTTTACTACAGTCTTGAAGTAGATGTATTTCTAAAAATACTTGCAAAAAATTTAAAATTTTTTTATTCAAAGTTTCCTAAGATATATGTGCATTTACATATTGACATGTTTTGAAATTTGGTATATTTATTATAGGCAATAATAATGTCAAATGTGGTATATGCACTTTGTTAAAATTATTTGAATGTATGAATGATGACCTTTTTTCTGCTCATGCACAGCGTAAAAAAAGAAAGGAAAATAGGTTGCTATAAATTAAAAAGTTCACCAAGTGAATTATTCCTGCCACAAACTGAAAATAGTGCACAAAGATAAATTTTTAAATTTCCCACCAAAAATTACAAAAATAAATGTCGCTGTCTGGGCGACATTTCGCCCAGATGTTAGAGTGGTTAGGGAAGCCTGACTGCGATACCGCAGGGCCTGGGTTCGAATCCCAAAGGCGGCATGGATGTAAAATTGTCTGCCCCTTCTTAGGAGGTAGCAGTGGCTGCCTATTAGGTGCCTCCACAATAAAATGGCCACCACTTCCAGCCTTAATAGTGACCAATGTCATTATAGGCAAATGCCTGCCATTGGGGGAAGGGGAAGTATTTGGGTATAATTTTAGTTGCAGAATTGAAATTAAAAAAAAAACTGGTACGTTATTTCATAAAAGTCCAATTTTGTGTCAAAATAGCCATCTTAGAACAATCTTACAGTGGCTCACAAAAATTATTGGGCACTTTGAATTTCTGTATTTTTTAACACGCTGACTGACATGGCAATTTTCAGATATCTGGCCTAAAATGACAATTTGATTTAATCACATTATATTATTAAAAACTCTTAATCTAGTGCATAGTTATCACCAAAAAGCATAAAAAATGTTTTTTTTTTTTAAAAAAAAAAGGTCTTACCAATTATCTCGTAGTTGGCTTACGTAACAGAAATCTCTTTGCGGAAGCCAACTACGAGTTAATTCGCACGCAGACACCCGTCACAATGGAAAAATTCCTATGAAACTGAATATAATTCGAGATCACAATAATGGGATGTCTGGCATTGACCAATCAGATCAAATGCTTTCGTACTACTAATCTCTAAGAAAGATTACTAGATGGCCCAAAAAGTTTTCACTACATATTATACAGATGCTACATACACAATGCAAACAAAATTCTAAAATAAAACTGAGTTCAGAGCAGAATTCATCATCGCATTCATTGGAGAAGAGATTCAACCAGTTTAAAAAAAAAATTAGATTGCAAGAGCTCCATTATTTAGAGCAAGGATGTCAAACTCGCGGCCCGCATGCGGCCCACAACAAATATTTTTGAGGCCCGGCCAATATATCGGCAAATAATAATATATAATAATAAAATAACATATCGACGAAGAAAAAAATGAAATGTTTACTGCTCAGTAATTAACGATAATTTATTCAGTGTTGTTAGATTACTCACAGCGAGCTGACACACACACTACTTAAATTACAAATGCGTGTGAGTAGCTTGCGTTCAGCTACCTTCGGCTTTTGGGGGACACGTGCACTCAGAACTTGTACGCATCCCCCGATAGCCGAATGTGGCCGAACTCATGGTCTCAGTTTTCCAATCATAGTTTTGTACGATATATTGGTGCATGCATGTGCATGCACTTTGCTTTATTATTAATTATTACTTAATTCATATTGTTACGGATTTCATAGTTATTTATTTAGTTAGTTTTTTTTATTTAGAATTGTAATTAGATTTGCTTCATGTTGCCTTAGCAACGCAGACGATTTTTGAAAAGACAGCTGCGTTGGAAGGTTAAAAATAGAACAGCGCGTGCATTTAATACCTAATAAATAAATATCTCGTAATTGCTGTTGCCATCCACAAAAATCCAGATATTTATAGATGTTTCCAGTATATTCGAGAAATTAATTATAAAGCTTATAAAAGCCGAGAACAAACAACTCATCTCAGTAGTAGCTGTAGTTCTAGCGAACTGTTTGTTTACTTAATGCTGTGATTGATTTGTAGCGATTTCGCTGTGAGATAGAATTAGTTTCTCTGTTTTGAATTGATTAAACGTTTGACATTTTGTGATATTGTTAGAATATTTTTGAAGAAATATTTCAGCATTTTGATTTATCTCTTGTGGAAAGAATAAATTTTTGTTAACTTTTTAACGTTAACCGTGTTTATTCCAGCCCTTTGTATTCAGTATGTCTATATCAAAACCAAGTGGTAGTAAAATTAAACGAAAAATCGCTGACGAACATAGAATATTCCAAGTAAAATGGGAATTAGAATATTTTTGCTGTGAAATAAAAGATAAAATAATCTGCTTGATATGTAATAATACTATTAATGTACCAAAGTTATATAATATTAAACGTCATTACGAACAACACAAATCGAAATATAACAATTACGAAGGATTAATGAGAGAAGAAAAGTTGAAAGAGCTCAAGTTAGGAGTGAAAAAGCAACAGTCCATGTTTAGTAAAGTATTGCAAGAAAGTGAAGCGGCGGTACATGCAAGCTACGTCTTGTCTGAGTTGATAGCTAAACATTCGAAGCCTTTTACTGACGGTGATTTCATCAAGAAATGCCTAATGAAAGCTGGAGAAATTGTTAGTCCTGGAAATAAGAAGGCTTTTCAATCAATTTCATTGTCTCGAAATACAGTTGCAGAAAGAGTTACTGATTTAGCCGTGAATTTAAGTGATCAGATCAAAGCAAAATCATCTAGTTTCGACAGTTTCTTCATTGCCTGTGACGAGAGCACGGACATTAGTGGCAAAGCTCAATTAGCAGTGTTTCTTCGTTCTTGTGACAAGAATTTTAACATTTTTGAGGAATTACTGGAACTAATACCGATGCCTGGTACTACCACAGGAGTTGATATATTTACTTGCGCTTTTGGACTTCTGCAGAAATACAATCTACCTTTGGCAAAATTAAATTCTGTAGCTATAGATGGCGCTCCATCAATGACCGGGAAAAACAAGGGCTTCGTAGCATTACTAAGAAAAAAACTTAGTGAAATTCACGGTTCAAACATTCATCATATGCATTGTATTATAAGAAGTTCTATGCACGAAAAAGTATCAAGAAGTTCTATGCACGAAAGTAATAAATATGGAGAATGCTTTGTCACATATAAAAAAAGTTATAAATTTGATAAGATCTCGAGATTTAAATCAGCATCAATTCACTGCTTTCTGAAGTGAGTTAGGTAGTGAATATTCGGGCTTGTCCTACTATACCGAGGTACGTTGGTTATCTTGCTCCAAGATTCTCAAACAATTCTGGGATTTGAAAGAAGAAATATGTCAGTTTTTAAAAACAAAAAATCAAGATGTAAGTTTGTTTTACGATCCAATATGGATACAAGATTTATCTTTTTTGGTTGATATAACCAAACACTTAACCGATTTAAATTTATCGTTACAAGGAAAAGATCATATCATTACGAACATGTTTGACATAATTAAAGCATTCAAATGTCAACTAGTTCTTTGGGAAAAACAACTTAAAAATGAAGATTTGACGCACTTCCCGACGTGCATCATGAACAAATCATGTTTAGATGATAATTGTTCGTATTATGAACAAATCAAGTTTAGATGATACTTGTTCGTATAAAAAATATGCAGAAAAAATTGCAAATTTAAAACTGAATTTGAAACGAGGTTTAATGATTTTAGTTCCCTCAAAGACAAATTTTTTTTTGTTTTCTTCGATTTTCTCAAAAAGTATTGACTCAGTACCCAGCCATATGCAAATGGAGGTGATCAAGATTCAATGCAACTCAAATTTGAAAGCAAAATTCATTGAAGTGGACGTGCCTGAATTTTACAAATATTTACCAGCCAGGTTTGAAAATACTCGAAAATTCGCATATGAAATTATTTCTATGTTTGGTAGCACTTATCGGTGCGAGCAGTTATTTTCAGTCATGAAAGGTAATAAGTCTCCCATTAGAAACCGTATTAATGATGCTCACCTTGGGTCAGCGTTGAAAGTTATCACTGCAAACAAAATTTCTCCCGAAATAGGAAAGATAACAGCAGAGAAGAGATGTCAAGTATCAGGACATAAACATTAAAATTTTCTTGTTCTTTTCTATATAAATATATATGCTTATTATTGTATTATTCGAAATAAATCTACGTTTCTATGAATATTGATTTTTTTTTTGCGGCCCGCCTAAAGTTAAACCTTGTTTGTTTGGCCCAAGTGTACCTATGAGTTTGACATCCCTGATTTAGAGTCTGCTACCTACCGAAAAAAAACAACGTCCGACAAGGCATGTCATATATGCACCCAGCAAAAAAATGCTAAGAAATGCGTTATTTCTGTCAAGCCTGTAAAGAGAAGCCAGCCCTTTGTGTGGAAGATTGTTTTAAGAAGTTCCACAAATCATATTCCGAGTTTAATTGTAGCTGCACAAAAATAGCAAGTAAATAGAGTACGAGATAACTCGTAGTTCACGTCTTAGAAAATAACGCAATCTACGAGTTATCTCGTAGTTGGCAGTCAACGTGTTAATGAATAAAAAAACTAAAATAAATTAAAACAAAAAGAAAGGCTTTATAGTAAATATATATTTGAAAAGATGAAAATTAAATTAAAAAATCTGTATTATTTGTTTAATGAGGAAAAATAGTCTTACAAAAATAATCGGACACTTTCAGTAACAGACAAAAATGATAAAAACTTGCATTGTTTTTGCTTCATAATATCTTGTGGGAGTATCTTTACACTTGATCACATTATTTAATCTTTTGGGCATTGACTCCACAAGTTTTTAGTCCAAAGTGGCTTGTCTCTGAAGGACTATTGTTTTTGTTTTGCGATTTTGCTTCAGAAACATTAAATGTTGGTTCACTTTTCAAACTGTTGCCACCAAACATTGCAACCCTGTATTATATTTAAAGAAATTAAACAATGAAGAATATGCATAAATTCATGTCTGTTTCTCGTATTGTTATAAAACGACGGTACCTAGAGCAATTGAAACTGGAAGCCCAAATTTGAAATTTGTTTTATTATCGACTTCATATTTTGTAAAACTTTAACGAATTTTTAATTAACAAACTCCAGGATTTCAAAGCGAGCAATGGCAACGCTGTACAGAAGAAAAGATTTTTATCTCCACCACATGAGACTGTGTATAGGAAATTCTAAAGATATGCTCAGTTTAAAATTATGTTGCAATATTGTTGTTTAACTGAATTTTATGGTTTAAGTGCGAAGAACATGATATTTAGGAGCACTAAGTCTTGGATTCTTTTTATTATTCCTTGGAATAAAGCATTTCATTCCATCAGATTGTCTTCCATGTCTTCTTTTGTTTTGAATATGATTCTGTTTCTTATAACTCTTAATAATCTCAAAAACTGTAGAATTACCTAAATTAAGTAAATTTTTCAATTTTTCTAATAGATTTCCTTTTCTTTTGATACAAATTTATAACTAATCTGCGGGTTTCTAACAATGTTCCCTCTCATGTCTCTTATGCAAGAAAACATTAAAAAAAGAATATTTTCTAAAAAGAAAATTTGATTTATAAAAGCAAACAATTTTTAGATTTTTGCCCAGCTCCTTTATGCATGCTAATTCCATAAAATTTTGTTTTTTATCAATTGCAAATGATTTTAATTAGAAATTATGAAAATGTCTGCTTAATTTTGTGGTATCTTCTTTCTTTCCATTTCAGCCTAAAACATTATTTTTAATCTAAGAAAATATGTATTAACCACTTAACTGTCGAGTTATTTTGATGATATGTGTACATAAATTGTCAATTTTTTTATTGCAAAAATCAAATGTTTGCCGTACAATAAAAAAAAAAAAAAAGGCCACACCTCTATCCTTTGAAACCTTCAGTAAAGTGCTGCCATCTATTGAATTGAAGCCGAAATAAACTTTTCATGATATATATTCGCATATAACAATACAATGCATTAAAAAAAAAATTACCCCGAGTAATACTCGGGTGTGACATTTTGGAATACCAGTGCTATGCCCGAGATTATTTTGAGTATGACAGTTAAAAGGTTACAGAGGAAAATATTCATTAATATTTTATTTCAAAGCTTTTTGCCTATTCCAAGTAAAACAATTATAGTGGCCAATCATTTTTGTGAGACACTGTATACATAAGTCTAATATTTAAAGTCATGCTTTCGAGACATAGAAAATGCAAATTAAATTTCGACAATTGGTTCAGTAGAAGGGGAAATATAGAATTGTTCTATTTTT
This sequence comes from Stegodyphus mimosarum, assembly GCA_000611955.2. Classification (NCBI taxonomy): domain Eukaryota; kingdom Metazoa; phylum Arthropoda; class Arachnida; order Araneae; family Eresidae; genus Stegodyphus; species Stegodyphus mimosarum. The sequence continues at coordinate 536,328 of KK121913.1, read as the reverse complement.
TTCTACAAGGTGTACATCTACAGCAAACTAATCTAATGTTAAATATGTTTGCGATATTGTGCATTTTATGGCGCAATCAAAAAAATTAAAGTCGTGTGACAAAACAGAAAAATTGTAATGTAAAATACAAAACAAAATTTTACGTTAGATATTTTTTATTTTGTTATGTATTTCACTTTTTATTCACATGTTTGTACATTTACACTGTTTTTACATATTTTTATAACTGTCAAATAGGTTCTAGATGAAGGAACCTCCCATTATTAGATACTTCCTTTAATAATTATTTTCTTTTAACCTAAATAAGCAAGTTAAAAGTTTTATCAATAATTTGGCTAGACTGCAGATTAGGGGCCAGTCACCAAATGAAGCGAAATTGTGCCAAATCTGGTAACCTCTTGGCGTCATGAAAATCATTAGGATTTAAGGTTACAGTTTATATCATTTAAGCCGGCTTTTTGAATTTTCGTCATTTCACTGTGCATCTAGTAAATTGTGTGAGCAAAATGGCTGATATCAAAAGTGTTGAACGTGTGGATTTTACTTATTTGATTCAGTTGCAAGATAAGGGCGAAAGATGTGTGATAGAATGGTGCATGAATTATGGTTTGATTGCGAATATGTACGAATGTCCTAAGTATAAAAATAGTATGAAATTACTTGAAATGAAAGATGTGATAGATTTGTGTGAATGGAGGTGTGTGTCCATTATATGCGGTTAAGTACATGGTTGAAATGAGCCGTAGAGTCGGTGTTGAATGAGCATGCCATTTTGAATTTCATCTCCATTGTATTGTTACATTTTAATGTGATAAAAACAAATGCGAGTTTCTACCATTTATTATAAATAAAAATTTATTGTAAAAATATAAATTATGTAGTTAAAATTGTTTAACCACTTTTTCTTTTTACTATACTATTGTTCATGTTTCAGTAGATCGAAATTTTGAATTTTATCTTTTTTTTCTTCTGCATTTTTTTTTAAAGTTTTAAATTAAATATCAATCAATGCTTTCCGATCATTTATTGCTCATTTACTGCTTATTACAATTTCTTAAATTTCGTGCTAAAACGTTTTACTCCATTTTACTACTGTCTTAAAAATGGTACATATTATGAAAAGTTTTAATATTGTTGATGCCATAAAATACATAGTTATTAACTTTCAAATACTTTATTGTTGTTTTTCTTGAACTTCTGTTTTAGATATTTTTGCATGTTTACAGGCTGTTTAGATATTTTTGCATGTTTACAGGATTCATTCAAATTCGCAACCATCTAATATGGCGATATGATGAGTTAGTGATTTTCTGAAATGCGTGAAAATAACCGATTTGGCGACTTTTCGAAAATGCACCAAACTGGCTTGTAATATGCAGTTTTATCAATTACTTTATATTGTGTTTTTAAGTATGCCTTAATATTCAGTTATACTAGTATAACAGAATAAACGTAAAACATGTATAATAAATAAATATTTATTTTCTTACCTTTATATATTGTTTCAGTCTAGGATAAGTTCTGTAAACTGCAATGGCCAGAGAATATTGATTTTTGTATGGAAAAGATGCAACGACAGCAAAATCTATGGCTGGGAATATAGCAACTTTATAACCTGCTTGAATTAACTTGCGATATAAATTTTCTTCAATATTTTCTGGCAAAACCACCCCAACAGAAGATCCTACTTGACTTCTAGTTTGCTGAAAAAGTACAAAAGAAATGATTATCAAATATAACAAAAGGAAGACACTGAAGAAAAAATGTTAACGAAACTAATAACGAACAAGAACGGGCTATGGGTAAATTTTTCAAAGTTAACTAGGAACTTTCTTTTCAACCATTAGAGTGAACTGACAGTAAAGTCATTAGTACTGAGATCAATCAATCCTTCCTTCATACACCATTGAATAAATTCTTTATTACCTTTCACATTCAACAAAGTAAAAAATTCTAATGTATACTCGCTCACACAAGCAGCCATACTTCCAACTCGATGACCAACTATAAAATGGCAAAATTCGAAATACCCGCCGAATACGAAAATTCTAGAAATAGTTAGGTTTGCCATATCTAATATATCAAAGTAGGGTTACCAAGATTGGTGCAATTATCGCCAACCAAAATCATTCGCGCCAAGGGTGTGGGCTCTGCTAGGATCCAACCTACTGGGTACATTAACCAAAACTAAAAGAATTTTAGAAATATGAAATACCTTAGGAAATCTAAGTTGCCTATGGAAGGCATTCTTCAAATAATTTTGGCTACAGAGAAAACTACAATGAAATTTTTCGTCTAATAATCATGCTATATGAGACATAAAATAATCTTTTGTCTAACAATGACGCCATATAATAGAAGACATATGAGATTCTTTTTTTTTTTCTGAAGACAGTCTTAAGGACCAAATTTCAAAGCTATTCATTAAGGTTATCTTAAATTGCATTGGAAAGATATACTTTAGATACTTCAGAAGTTCATATATGGAATGAAGTCTTTAAGAAATCTCAATTTTATCTGGAGCAAAACAATCATTGCTTGTCAAAATTTCATATATAAGAAGCACAACAAAAAATAGAGATTAATAAAACTTGTAGTCATATTTACGGAAAAAGGGAGCAAAATATTTTTATTTCAAACATCATGTGAAGATCATACATAAAATATAAACCGAATGAACTAATAAATATACTGGGTTTAATATGTCAGATTTAAATAGTGAATTCAAACACTATGTTTCATCTAAGTCAGGCACCTCAGTTTTAAAATTACAGTGCGAACAGGCAAAGTGTATGAATAATTATGAAATAATCCTTCTAGCTCTAGATTTGGCTCTAGTGTAGAATTGGGTGCCCCTTGTTTTTTGGCGAAAAATGTTGTTCAGTTTTGGCGATGAAACCCCATTTCTGTTTACCATAAGTGTTTTAACATGGTTTTAGCTTCTTGATTTATTTAATTGAAAATAAATCGATGTGCACATGGACAAAGTCAAAATGTGCAATGACTAGTTTGTGCAATTCTCTGATGTTTTTTTAAGTGAAAATAGGTCGATGTGTACATGGACACGGAGTTTGTGAAATTCTTTGACTTCTTGTTTTGGTTTTGTGTAGCGGCCATCTTGAAATTGTGTCGTATTGGCGCCGATCTTGGCATCAAAACAGAATCGCCAAAAAACAAGGGGCACCCAATTGTAAACTTTTACCCTAGATTTAAATACAGATTATAGTGGAACATAATATAAAAATATCTACGACTGTGAGGAATAAGACAAATTCTTACATAAAAATTTTCATGATAAATTGAAAAGGAATCAAAATCCGGCGCTATATTTTGTACTTCGGTCAGCAAATCTCTAGATTCAGTGTAATTTTGTGTGAATTTATAAACCACAAAAATGTCTTTGGTAAAAGGTGGACGCGCTGTTTTTACCTCTACTTTATAAAAGACTCCATGATAATACAATATAAATATTAATATGGAAAAAGAAAGAGCAAAAATGCATATAATTGTATGATAATATTCCACAAAATATTCATAGCTTAACATTCCCGTCATGTAATCGAATTAAAGATTCAAAGCTCTTTATCTGCTCTAACCACGAAATAAACACTACAAAACAAAAAAGAAACACAATTCATTTAACACCGGCCTCCCGCCAGAAACCTGACGGAAACATTTTTATGGGAAACCCAAGAGGCCGAATCAATAGCATATTGACAAACGAAGCTACAAAATATAACTTCAATCTGTAATTATATAAAAGTTATAATTGTGTGAATTATTAATAAAAAATCTATACGCAGTTAAACATTTTCTAATTATATGATTTTATCTGATTTGAATTAACATTTTTAGTTTGTTAGAAGAAAGTTGGCAACTGCTTAACTTTGTGTACTTTCGGTTTTGTTTATGTACGAAATATCGTGTAATGCTGAAGTTTATTCAGCCGATAATTTCCTTTTTTAGAAAAAGAAAATGATATTACTATTTTCCTATGATATATAATGAAATCTGATGAATTTTGTTTCCTGACATAGGTTCATATTTAATACAATCGGGAGAATAATATTAACTTGAATAAAAAATGAGCTTGTAAGATGGAACGCCGATTTCTAATATTTTATAACCGTTAACATTTAAATAGCCGTATCTTGATTTTTATTGTGTATTACGCTTTCAGTAGAAATCTAATTATGTTATCGAAGTTCCTGTTTATTCTTCCTTCTCGCAAATTTAGTCGTAAGTTATAAGTATATTTTGTGTAAATAATTATTTAATTAATTTATTTTAGGTAAATATTTAGTCATTCAGTATTTATTCAGAAGTTGTTACATGTATTTACTGTGGTATAGCATAGTTTTTGAAAGTCTTAAAGTTCAAGAAACGTTCAAAAATGTGAGCAAGCTGTATTAAATATTGACGAAGCTGATCTTCCTTTTACTTGCACTTAAACCACCTTGCTGCTTCTAACAGGAATTTCTGATTTACTGTTTCTGTTCGGCTCCGTTCTATTACTCTCTACCTTCTTCTATGCTAATCCAACTTCAGTCGTTGATCAGATCGGTGATAGTCATGTGAACATAAAAATAAATACTATTTTGATTGTGCTGTAGTATTATCCCTTGATGCTGCACAGAATTAAGTATGTAACTTAGATCAGTAGTGGACAAAGTCTGGTCGATGTGCCGAATGCCGTTCTAGTTGCTTAATCTGTGCATTTTCATCTCTTTCCCACCCGATTTTGTGTGTAAACCAAAATGAGCAGCACGAGTGTACATCTGTTGTTAAAGTATATATCTACACATATAATAATGACTATACTAGTCATCAACCTAAGTTGAAAAACTAAATATATTAAAAATCATGTGCGTCTGCCTAAAAATTCAATTCTATAATTTCTAGCAGCTTTTATGTACAAATTAAACAATGATATATAAATATTGTTGAGAAAAGAAGGCTATCAAAAAAAGGAGCATAAAACATTTCACCTGTAAATTCTTATTTCAAAATCAATCAGCATACATGTCAATTCATTGATGATCAATAGCAAACTTAATTTTAATATTTTTATAGTTTTTAAAAACTTGTGAATTTTTTAACTGTAATTGTAATTTTTTAAAACAATTCTATGAGGGAGAAGTGTTTCCATCTTTTCCCATGATGTCTTGCAAACAATAGGAGCATATCAAAGTTCTTGCATGATGTGCTATAAAAAAGGCCTTTCTGGACCATGGTTAAAAGTATTTGCTCAATTAGATTCACTTCAGGTAGTTCAAATGAGTACTGCATATAGAAAAGTTTAAAAAAAACCTGAAAAGCAGCTTATGGCAGTATATGTATTAGATTGATGAAATATATATTGTAGATAATGAAATGGAGAATTTGCTTGACAGCTTCAGTAGCTATTATGCCAGTCTAAGATCGGAATTTTAACTTGTTATGAAAGGCAGTAATAAAATGATACCAGTTCACCTGCTAATTTTATCTTCCATGCTAATACTTTATTTTCTTGCGTGGTTATAATTTTTGTGTACATTATTTTTGCAGAAACTGAAAAATGGGTAAAATAACTAAATGTATTGAAAAATGGATAAGCTAATTAAAAAACAGCTAACAGAATAGGTATGATGTCATCTTATGGGGTGGATATATCATCAAATGTGATATTTGTCGCTATGAGATGAATGTTTTTTGTAAAAAAATTGAAAAAAAAAAATAAAGCATTGAAAATATCAGTAGATACTAGTTGTGTCATCACCATTTGTTCTAAAATTTCAGTCTAGTACAGTGTGATTAAAGAATAATTTGAATTTTTTTTGTAATGTTGGATAAGGAAAATACTCAGGTTTTTAAACAATAATATTTATTCATTTTGTGAATTTTCAACCAGATGAAATTGACAAAAATGAGTTTATGTATCAAGTAATTAATGTTTATAAATTTGTTCATAAAAGCAATGAATGTCATTTTTGTTTTAGAAAATAGGTTTAACTGTCTTTTCTTTATTCAGAAAATTAAATATTTTATGAAACAGATTTCATAATAGTTTTCTAAATGTGAATGCTACCATGTAATGAATATTTGAGTCTAATACTGTCAAATATAGGTTATAACTAAACCATTTTTTTTATCTGTTATTCTGCCATGATCTTCAGTTTGAATTGAAAAATTGATATTAGAAAAAAAGGTTGTGTAGATTAAAGTAAGTTGTGTGAACATAAAAGTTAAAGTAAGTTGTGTGAATGTAAGTTTTGAATTTTGATATATCTGATAACCATTTAAAAATATGTATATTTCTTTTTCAGATATATGTCATATTGTGCTGCTTTTTATAATAATCTTCCTATTGTATGTCATTACTAGCTTGTATTCAGTGAATAATGGTGAGTTGCTTTAATTTTTTTTTTTTTGTTTAACTTAATACTGTGATCTATATGAAATATTTAGCCAAACAGAATATTTAATTATTTTTAGCTGAATATAATACTGGATTATAATTTGAGCACTATTAATTTATTTTTAAACTGCTAGCATTTTAAACTAGTACAGTGAGAGCTTGACTTTCTAGAAAGCTTGAGATTTGCTGATCTCTGGAAACTCGAAAATTTCAGATAGTTGAGCATATAAGTGTTAAAATTTATGTTAGAAAAACCAAATGAGTGGAAAAAATTTCTACTCTGAAATTATGAAAACATTCATTTTATTTATTATTAACTTGAATATCAAAAGCCTATGCTTAAAATTATATAAGATTTTAGAGGGGGAAAAATTTGCATTTTAGACTTAAAAATTGTATTTTGTATGCCTTAAACATGAAAGTGAAACATTTGACCTGCTTATAAAATCCTGCCCAGCATGAAAGTTAGTGAAAATGTTGCTAATCATTCTGGTATAAATTTAAACAAATAGTTTGTTCTTTATTTGCATAATAAACAGATGCAAATTATGGATATAGGATAAAAAACTGAAATTGTGTACCGGAAAAACCACAGTTTTTCATGCTACATTGCCATCGTTTATCCGCTTTCAAAGTCACATAGTGTCACTTTTTTTTATGCTTGGATCCTCTAACTCCAATGGATCAATTCTCCACTGGATGCTGTCCCAAATATTAGAATTTTTTTATTTATATCCTCCTTCATAAAAATTAAACCAGCTTGTCAAGAATTAATCAAATTTACATTAAATAAAATGAGCTTTGTGATGCCATGCCAATCATTACACTTTTTGGCAATAATGTACACTGCTTATCATAAATTAAGGAAAAATCACAAAAATAACCATAACTCCCTCAAAAATAAGCCAAACAGTGTAAAATTTGAATATGTTGCCAAGTAAGAGTAGCTGAGTGAAACTGCAATATGCAAATTAGTGGCGCTGCACTCGGAATACATCATCTGCAAGGAGCATAAAAGTCCATGTTTGAGAGCAAGCCCACATATTTCACTGTGATAGGGACAGCAGAAATCTGAGATAGCCAGTTTGTAACAATGACCTCCAAGCATCATTTGCGTGCAGAACTACGATGGAAAGCCATTGGGAGACTAGAGGCAGGACAAAGTCAAACAGAAGTGGCCAGATGGCTAAATGTGAGTCCTTCTGTGGTTCATAGATTTTGCAGGCAATTTCAAACCACAGATTCGGCATCTAGGAGGTTCAGCCAAAGATGGCCAACTGCTACGCCAAGCGCCGATGACCGATATTTGACATTATATGCATGCAGAAAAAGAATCGCTACTCCGACTCTTCTTATATCCTCCCTTGTTGCAGCCACTGGAAGGTTGGTGTCAATGTCAACTGTTAGTAGAAGGCTTCGTGCCACTCACGCCACGCCATAGGAGGGACCGTTTGCAGTGGGCACGATAACATATCCACTGGGTGGCTGATGAATGGAAGGTTGTTCTCTTTATGGATGAGTTCAGGTTTAGTCTAGAAAGGGATAGTAGGCATTACTTGATATGGAGAGCATTACTTGACCTGGATTCTGTTATCATCCGTTAAATATCCATGAAAGAGATGCATATGGAAGAGGCAGTATCTGTGTTTGGGGTGGTATCTCTTTGGGTGGATGCACAGACTTCCATGTCTTTCCACGGAGAACCGTGAATGCTCAGGTTTATAGAGATGACATCCTTTATGCTTATGTGTGCCTATATGCTGGGGCAGTAGGTGATGTTTTCCTGTTACAGGATGACAACACAAGACCACACAGGGCTCGCATTGTAAATGATTATCTTCAACAGGAAACAATTATGCGCATGGAGTGGCCCGGACTTGAATCCTAGCAAGCATGCTTGGGATGATTTCAAAGACGTCTAGCTGTTCCCAATGCGTCCCCTCAGACCCTTGCCGTGCTTGCAACTGCTTTGCAAGAGCAATGGCTCTCGCTTCCTATAATGCAAGATAGTTTATTTTTACTGTACCATATATGTCATTGCTGGCTGTAGTGTAGAATTGGGTGCCCCTTGTTTTTTGGTGAAAAATTTTTTTAGTTTTGGCGATGAAACCCCATTTCTGTTTACCATGAGAGTTTTAACATGGTTTTAGCTTCTTGATTTATTTAATTGAAAATAAATCGATGTGCACATGGACAAAGTCAAAATGTGCAATGACTAGTTTGTGCAATTCTCTGATTTTTTTTAAGTGAAAATAGGTCGATGTGTACATGGACACGGAGTTTGTGAAATTCTTTGACTTCTTGTTTTGGTTTTGTATAGCGGCCATCTTGAAATTGTGTCTTATTGGTGCCGATCTTGGCTTCAAAACAAAATCGCCAAATAACAAGGGGCACCCAATTGTAAACTTTTACTGTCATTGCTTTAGTATTTCATTTTCATTATTTCATAAAAAGGGTTATTTTCAATAAATATGATTTGGTACTTAGTGTATTATCCCACTGATCATGAAACTGTTGCCGTGGAACTTAATTTATTGCCAGTTGTGGATAAGTGTGATGTAATAACACACTCACAACATTTGTGATTTTGTTGGATGCGACCCTGATTGATTGTTGATAAGCCATCTTTTGATTTTATGAACAAGGATATAAATTAAGTTATTGGTGAATATTTTTCTTAGCATTTTAGGGGGCAAAAAAGATTAAAATTTAGGTCCTGTTTTTTATAGAACAGCAAACAGTGAATTCTATTCAAAGTTGTGGGATTCTACTATAAAAAATGGACATGATAATGGTCAGCTGAATGTGGGTGATAAAACAATAATAGATTGAAACAGGTACATGCAAGAAGTTTGTACCCATAGCATTCTGAGCAGAGTTTCTGGTAAAATCAAAGGATTTAACGAAGTAGAAGAAATTGACCAAAGCCTTTTTAGAAAGAACAAAAATGAAGTAGGTCGAATACTGATTATTTATTATATAAAGAGGTATCAGTTCTTTTAGAATACTGCAGGAATGAGTGGCATAACTTTGATGGGATCTCTGCCAACTTTCATTGTCACAGATAACATATAAGTAACTCTGATTTTTTTTTTCAAAGTTTCATTCTTTGTCATAATCAGTTCAAGTAGTTTTCGTTTAACAGATCCTTGCATATTTCAGAGAAAACTTGGAATTGTGTATTATAGAAGTTATGCATTCAGAGTTGATCATCTTACTGCACAAATTTTTCAAGTATGTGTAAGTTGACACGTGATCTGTTAAAATCTACATGTTGAAGAATGCTGAAATATCAAATTGTGGTGGCAAATCGAAGTAAAAAAGAAGAGCAGGTGAGATGTAAAACATGATCATTATGAAACAGATCACAAAGAAAAGTTTGAAATGTTGGAAAGAAAAAGTTACACTTTTTAAAATCTGGTTCATAACAGCAACAAAGTATTTTTATGGAAGCAAATAAACCCAGTGAAGCAGTAGTTGATGCAAGCTTAGCTTTTACACACATCATTGCAAAAAGATGAAAACCATGTAGTAGTGGTGAATTCATTAAATATTATTTGCTTATATTTTCAGAACTTCTTTGTTCTGATGAATAACAATTATTTAAAAATTTTAATTTTTCAGCCAACACATGAATTAAATCATTTCAGAACATATTAACTAAACCATTAGTGCTTTATGATATCAGTTAAAGGAAAAAAATGTAGATTTTGCGGCATTCTTAATAGCAGTTTTTGAGAGTACGGACATTACAGATATATCACAGCTTGCTGTTTTCATACAAAATGTTACTGGTGAATTTGAAGTACTTGAGGAATTACTGGAAATAATTCTTGTGAAAGGAAAAAATTGTTATACAAAATTTGTTTTCTGACGTAAAAACTATAATTACTGTAATAAATTAAATTGGGACAGAATAGTTGGATTTGCAAGTGATAGTACAGCTGCTATGGTTGGTAAAAAAACAGTGTAGTTGTAAAATTAAAAAAATATATTGAAGGAAGAAAATTTTCAGGGTATGTTTTGTGCATTATTCATCATTGCATTATTCATCAAGAAGCATTCTGTTCCAAAAATTTGCATATGTATGGTATTGTGGAATTGGTAATTAAAACAGTAAATTTTATCCATGGCCATAAAAAATTTGTTGTATTGCTTAAGAAACTGAAAGGGAGAATGTAGAAATGATTTATTATATCAAGGTGATGTTAGGTCAAGAAGCTGCATTGAAATGATTTTTTTTTATTTAATAAATTAAGTCAAAATTTTCATGGTCGAGGGGAAAAAGTTAAAATGAAAAAAAAAAAAAATTGATGAGTTACATAGTGATACATGGATAGCATATCTAGCATTTTTTGTTGATTTAACTGCCATTTAAATATTCTGAATAAGGAGTTGCAAGTCAGTGATAAGTTCAAATGAAAATCTGAAGATGCAAACCTGATTAACTTTTTTTCATATTTGTCAACAGGTAAATATCCTGAATTACAAACTTTTACAACAAGAATAATTGCTTTGTTTAGTAGTACATTTGTATGTGAGCAGTTTTTTTTTACAGCTGAAACTTAACAAGTGTAAACTAAAGGGCCCGATTAGCTGATGAGCATCTGAAATTCACGATGAAGATAGTTTACAGTAATTTTTCTTTAAGTTTATAAATACATAGAGTTATTAGTTTATTTTGAAGCAGAAGACATGAAAAATGAGCGTGCCTTCACTGGAATTTGAACCTGGACCTCTCGAATACGCGCCGAGGAAAATACGTTATAAACATTAACAAACTCAAAATGCCATCAGATGTCAAG
>KK121913.1:424926-514220 GCA_000611955.2 Stegodyphus mimosarum | reverse complement strand
TATTGTATTGCCATTTCTTTCTGTTGTGATAAATATAACTGTTATTTTTCTTGTAATGATTATTTCTTCACATTTTCCCTCTTTTTTATAACTAATTTTATCATCAGAAAATCAAGAGAGGAAATACACAAGTAATTTGATTTCTGAAGATTGCAGTTGCAATAAAAATGTGACAAATGAAAAGTTGTTCTAGATAAACTTCTGGTAACTATCACAATATTGTTTGTTTAAAACAAACCTATATTCTTATATGAATCCATAGTAATACCATGGCATCCATAGTAATACCTATTGGATATTGAGCCGATATGTAATGGGTATCTGATTCTCACCGAGCCTTGTAAAGTCTCAGTAACACCTCACATGAATGAGTCTTGACCACAGTTCCCAAAAGAGACATCAAATGATTGAAGGAAGAGGCTGGCAAACAAAAGACCCAGATTTTTGAAAGACCAAACACATCAGCTGTAGATAACGCCACAATGAACTGAAATGTAAATAACAGAAGTCAAGTGAAATCATATGTGTGGAAAATTTCTTAAGTGGGAGAATATCTGTCACATCCAGGTAGATTAACAAAAATCTCTGCAAAGTAAATTTAAATTAATAAATGCAAGAGAAAGTAAAGTAAATGCAAGGGAAAGTAAAATAGATCAAATGCTAATAGAAAAATGCAAATACAGGTTGAGTACAGTGAATAAAAATGATAATAAAGAATATAAAATTTACCTGTAAACTAACTCTCAGGAAAAAAATGTGTACAATGCAGGAAGAGGAAAACTATGCGAATATTTAAAAAAATTCAGGTTAATTAAGTTAAATGATTTAGGCAAAGCAATTTGAGGGATATCTGTCCACAGGTAGGACTTTCTTAGGGAAATTGGCTCGCATTTAAGTTGCACATGGGGAAAAACATGAAAACATCCATGCAGCCAGCCTGTTTGTTGGAGTTTGAACCTGTTTTGAACTACCAATATTTAGTGAATATACCTCTTGGTTGCTGGTAAGCCTTAAAATTTTAAGCACCTAGGACTAAAAACGCAAGGGAGAAAATACATTAGAGAATACGATATTGCGTATTAATACTCTGTTTAGCACACAGTTCATAATAGCCGTTCTCCATGTTGTGGTTTTTGGAACCTATAAATTGAATGTTTATATTTTGAGAGGCAACGCAGATTTCAGGAGTTGGCGGATTTTCAGTATTTGACTATATGAGATTTTATTTTTAAAAATTGAAAAGTTAAAGTTTGTTAACAATATTTATATTTTCCCTTTTCAAACTGAGAAATTATTTCTGTAATTAGAAATAAAGTTTATTTCCTTCTGGGTAAAGCTTGGGGTTACCAGAAAGCATAACAAAGAAGGTAGTACTTAGGAGTATGGTCTGGTAGTCAGATGTTCAAGAAGATTCTGCAGTCAATTCCGCGCAGGCTGTGTTCTTGTTTTTCTTATCAAGAGAGTATATTAGTAGTTACCTGCTGTAATGAGTTTCCAGAGATTGCAGATAATGATCTCCCTGCTAATGCTGTTGTAAAACATTATGGGATGAAATGGTTAATCAGTTTAGCTTTGCCGTCAGTTGAGAATAATTGAGCCCCCAAAATTAACATTCATATAATAATTTAATGAGTTTACTTTTTTTGATAGTTGGTAAAAAAAAGATTTTTGAAACCCAAGTGTAAAAATTATGAATAACTTGCTAGTAAATATTTTACTTTAATTATATTGCATATGTTTCATTTTATACTTTGTATGACATTAAATAACTTAGGCTATCATATTCTTTTTGACTGAACAGAATTAAACAGAAATAAAAAACATATAATGGCACACATCAATGAGATGTTTATTGAAAATCTTTTTATTTGATTTAAATGCATGAAGCTACTTTAATTTTTAAGAAAATTATCATCCATAACTAGGGAAAAAAGTGGTTGAGGTTGGGAGAAACAATAAACAGGGTCCCTGTTATCATCTGGAAACTCCAAGTTTCTGGTTGCAACCCTGACTAAAAGTATTCTTTTTGTTTTATACATGATTTATTTGATATTTAATGGATGGTTTCTGTTTATATTTAGAACAGTTTCTACTCTTCATATGATACATATTGGTGAAATTGTACCCAACTGCGGGCTGCCTACTGCATGTAGTTCTGGAACATTTGCAGTTCATATCTATACTGGTAAAGATCATAGAGATGAACCAAGACTTTGTGTTGATGGAAAATAGTATGTAAATAATTCACTTTTTTTTTGGAAAGTAATGTTTTTGTAAAAAATAATAATATATATATATTTCCTGAAAATGGAAAATAACAAATATTCTCTATTCGTAAAAAGCAAATAAAAGTTAAAATTTAATTCAGAAATTTTAATTGCAAAAATAAAATTAATTAAAATTAATATTCACTGCAAATTAATTTACAGTATCTCTTAAATTCTAAGAGCGTAGGTAAATTAAGTGCACGTATCTAAAACCATGAGAAAAATATAAAATTCCAAAAAATTAATCTAAAATTTTTTAAAAAATTTTAAGACCAAATTAATTTGCATAAGTGAATAATTGTTGTGGCTTTTTAGTATTATTTTTATATTTTGATTGATTGTATATAGTTTATTTTAGGTTTACATGCATATTTTATGTAGGGATTGTATATAGTTTTTTAGGTTTATATACATAATTCGCTTAGGAGAAGTTTTTGATAAGCAAGAGTTTCTAAATTACTTTTGTTTTTCTAAAAAATAAGTTTCCTACTTATTGACATTTAATTAATTTTCTACTTTTTGACATTTAATTAATATTCCTAGTCTTTTTACTTGCTAAATTTCTCAAAATTCCTACTGGTTTAAATTTCATTTTGATTAATTCACAACATTTGATTTACTTTTGGTTTTGAATTTATATGCCTTTGCCTATATGGATGGCGAAACATGAATTGAGTAATTGAAGAGTTAGGTTTGGAGGCAACTTTTCCTTGATAAGTCTGTCTCCTGCCTCCTGAGCAATTATTCACATATGCAAATTAATTTGGTCTTAAAATTAAAAAAAAAAATTTAGAATAATTTTTTAGAATTATATATTTTTTCATGGTTTTAGATACGTGCGCTTAATTTACCTATGCTCTTAGAATATAAATGATATTTTGAATTAGTTCGCAGAAAATATTAATTTTAATTAATTTCATTTTTGCAATTAAAATTTCTTAATTAAATTTTAACTTTTATTTGCTTTTTACGAATAGAGAATATTTGTTAAATTCAAATTCATTCCTTGCAGCAATGGTGCAAGAGAATTATTTAAATTTAATTTAACTTTATTATTTTTCCTGAAAATGGGATGTATTGCAGTATTTGTGTTATGTTGTAGAACTATGAAATGTTGGAGGAAAAAAGTTGTATGTAGTATTAACCTTAAGGTAAGTCATGTAGCCTTCCTAATTTGTTGGATTATTATCAAGAAGGTTATTAAGTATGCTTTTGTTTTCCATCATTATTTGTAGTTTAGTATAACCAGTCTTTGGCAATTGTTATAAAATGAGAATTTTTATGACCGTTTAAATTTCTCAAGATGTAGGTAATATAAGTGAATCTGGAGACTGACATTTCTATGGAAATTATTAGTACGCAAGCAAATTAAAATCGTAACTTCAATTCCTAACTGCTTTTAAAAAATAACTGAATACCTAAAATATTAATTTGAATAATTAATGATAAAATCAAAAATAACCACTTGAGTAGCATTATATATGTTATAATTTGTGTTATTTATTAACATATTTATTTATGCTATTATTATTGTTTTTGCTGAATTAGTGACATTTGTTCAATGTCTTCTGCATCCTGAGTGAGAAATCTTAGAATTCTTTTGCTTTCGTTTTTGATAATTTTTTAATTTTTCCTTTCATTAATGCTTGCAAGGAAATCCATTTTGAATGAGATCGCATTAGGGTTAAAAACTGAGTTTTCTTTAAGCTTTTTAATTTATTTATGAAATTTATTTGTAAATTCTACTTATGTAGTGTAATTAAAATGGAAGGAATTTGATTGCTCAACATTAAATGAGTTTCCTCCTAATTTTATTTAATATTATCCATTAAAATTTAAATTGCTAACTTTGTAAATTTAGTAGTAGTAGTAGTATTTTATTCTTTTCTTATAATTTTTTTCCCGTTTTCGTATTAGTAAGATAAAATATTTTTTTTTAAAATCACACAACTGATTTAATATGCATTATGTGCATGTATCAAAACAGGAAGCCATAAAAAATTGGTAACTTCGGTTTTCTTTTGCACACTTCAAAATATAACATAAGTAACTGACATTTCTGATAGCCTAAGTTTCTTCCAGAATTTTCATTAATTTTTTTTATTCAAAATATTTATTTCAATGTGCATTTTATATTTTTAAAATCTAGTTTTTTCTTTACATACTTACATACTTATAAATGCTGTTTCATTTCAAAATAAAATTTTGTTTTAGCTGTTGATACATGTTAATATTTTCTGTATATTTTTAAAAATATTTTTTAATTTAACGTGAAATATCGTTAAGTTGTCCTTGAATTTATGCTAGCTTTTATTTCAACAATTTTAAAGTTTTAGCACTGCTTAAATTTCCAGTTTAACCCTCTCTGGATGGGATAGCCATTATAATGCCAGTAGTATTCCCTGTTTGAATGGACAGAATGGTCGATTTTGGTCTTTTCTCCCCACTTTCTAGTCTGAAAGTGTGGGATGAAATGTCAGATTTGATGTTCCCAGAGATCTTAACCACTTATCTCTTTGTTCGTTGTCTTTGTATTAAGGTTTTCCATATTTTTCCTTTTTCATTCTTACAGCTAAAGAATTCAGGATAACTGTATTCATAAGTTTTAAACAGAGCTTTGCTTTGCTTTGAAATGCTGCATATTTTTATAAGTTTTCTTGAAATTATTTTGCTTTGTTTTATAATAGTATGCCAAAAAGGAAAAGAGGCCAGACTGAAAAAGAAATATGAAAGCTTTTTTGAAGAGCTGAGTGAAAACTATGAGGATGGCGAATCCGATTGTGAGCTAGATATAGAAAATGGATCTGAAAGTGAACATGTGAATATTGAAAGTTATAGTGACAGATTTGGTAAATTACAGTGATAAAGAAACTGATTACATAGATGAAATCTCCCTTGATAAAAAAAAAATTAATGGCTTGAATCGAAAGTTGATGATAAGGTAAACATTTAGAATTTTACTGGCAGAAACAAAATAAAAGGCCATGATTCTCAATGAAGAAAATAGAATTTTTCAAAAGTATTTTACCATGAAATATTATTGAAAAAATTGTCCAGGAAGCAAATCATTAAGTGGAATAAATACTAGAGCAAAATTCCAGTTTTAGCCCTAGAATTAGAAACAAGAAAGCACACAATTATACGGAAGGATGATAATGAAAATGAATTTGTGAAGTTTTTGGCACTGACATTGCTGATGGGGCATACTGAAAAAGAGAAAGTAAAAGATTTCTGGACTACAGATGAAATGCTTGAAACACCTTGTTTTAAGAAAACTGTGTATATAGATAAATTCCTACAGATTCTTCGTTTCCTGCTCTTTGAAGATAGCATGTCACCATCAGGTAGAATTGATCCTAATTATTGTCAATTTTGGAAAATAAGGGAGATATTTGAGCATTAAAAAAATATAAAGCAAGTATACGAGCCCTCATAAGAAATGGCTGTTGATAAAGTGATTGTTCAATTTAAGGAGAGAGTAATTTTTAAACAGTACATTCTTAAAAAAAGCATAAGCATTTTGAAATTAAAATATATGAGTTTGCAGACCACCATGAATACACATATAATATGAAAGCAGTACCTCGGAAGAGATTCTTATGATTTGAATGGAAAATGTGCCGCTTATAACACCGTAATAGCATTGGCAGAAAGTGTGAAACATGAAGGATGTAAGCTTTTTATAGATAATTTTTCTTATTTGTTGAATTTATGTCATGAATTGCTGCATAAATGTAAAATCAACAGTTGTGATACAATTCACTGCGATCGGAAAAATTATCCAAAATTGAGTGCTGACATCTAAATACAGAAAGGGCAAATTTAAATAAAATTTTCATTAGGGGTAACTGCAACTTGTTGGAAAGACAAGAGAGAAGATTTAAGCTCAACATTATGTATATTCCTATTGAAGCCTATGAGCACACATTACATCACAGTAATGAAACAGGAAAGCCTGAAATTGTATAAATCTATAACAGAAATATGGCATTCATTGACTGGAGTGACCGGATGGCAACTAGTTACACATTCAGGAGGAAAATTTTAAAATGAACAAAATAACGTTTTCTACTTGATCAATTTAACAGTTTTAAACTTCTTTATTTTATATAAAATGAAAACTAGACATATAATTTTCAGATTAAAAAAAAAAAACTTATGAAACAACTCATCAGTGATTCAGAAGCTTTGGTCAGCTCTGCTTGAGTCTCAGATACCATTTCATTGGCAGGGCACTTTCCCATTCAAAATAAAGCTGTGTTCCTTCTCAGAGAATTGGAATAAAAAAGTGGTCAGTATATTCTTGTGAAAAATGCGATGTGGGACTTTGTATTACTTGCTTCAAAAATTTCTACAAAAGTACTAAATGAGAATATTTTGTTTTCACATACTTCTAAAAAATTAATGGTTATATCATTCTAAAACTGAATTTGTGCATTCTGTCATAACCTGCTCCATATCTCTTTCCTGTCTTTAAACAACAATAAACGATTCCTCTACTGATTTGTTACTTATTTCACAATAAGATTTACTGCCTCTACTACTTTATTTTCAGATACATTCATTCTCAAGTTGTCTTCATGCATGGAAGCCCACTGTAATAGGATTGTTGTTTAAACAAGTTACAGGAACATAAATATAAATTTTGTGTCAGAGCAACAAAAATAGCTTTACGATTTCAGCTTGAAACTTCAAAATTATATGTACACTAAAACTGGTCAGTCGATTTAAAAGTTTTTTGCTTTTCTTTACAGAAGAGATGAATTTCTTCATTGTGTTTCTCCCTGGATCTCATCTCTAGCATTAAATTTTGGTCTGAATACAGAACAATTTGAAATTTTCCCTCAATGAAGAAAAGCATTCAGAAATCTAATCACTAATCCTTACATTTCCTTCCTTTTGTGAAATAAATGCATCCCTCTGAGAACCCATTAAACTACACAGAAGGATCTTTGTTACAAATAGGAGATGGTTTCTTAAAGGGGAGAAAGTATTATGTTCAAGAAACTGTCCTTTCAGGGCTGTTACAGCTGCCGAAGCCTTGGGCCCAAAAGGTTAAAAATGTGTGTAATAGTTTTTTTAGTCCAAAGGGGCTTTGTCCCTGAAGGACTATTGTTTTCGTTTTGTGATTTTGCCTCGGAAACATTAAAAGTCTGTATCACTTTTCAAACTGTTGCCACAAAATATTGCAGCCCTGTATTATATTTAAAGAAATTCTATAATGAAGAATGTGCATAAATGTATGTATGTTTCTCGCATTGTGATAAAACAACGGTACCTAGAGCCATCGAATTTTGAATGCCGTAATCCTGCTGCGAATATAGGCATCTGGAAGCCCAAATTTGAAATTTGGAATTTGTTTTATTAACGATTTCATATTTTGTAAAACTTTAACGAATTTTTGATTCACAAACTCGAGGATTTCGAAGCAGGCCCTGGCAACATTGTACAAAAAAAAAACATTTTTATCTGCAGCGCGTGAGACTGTGTGTAGGAAATTCTAAAGATATGCTAAGTTTAAAATTATTTTGCGATATTGTTCTTTAACTGAATGTTATGGTTTAAATGAGAAGAACATGATATTCAATAAATAAAAGTAACACATAAAATGTTTAAAAAATGCCTCTTTGGATGTAATTTAAAATCTGAAACCTTTCAGATTTTTTTCTTTTTGTCATATATCTTGTGATGGGCAAAGTACTTTTTAAAATAATAATATATCATTTATCTGTATGGATGTAATCATTGCTAATAATTTGATTCTTTCAAACAAAATAAACAATCTCTGACACACCAATTTTTTACCAAGCACTCTATATTTTTATAGACTTGAGTTATCTAATATTCCAATATCATATGGAACAGGAGAAACATATTGCTGTGGGCTATATTTCTTTGGTCAGTTTCTAAATGATCACTTCTCATTAACAGAAAGAAATAATTTGTTATAAAAATTAACTGTACACAGGGCTGTTAATAATAGCAAATAGCTTAAACAGAATTATATATATATTATGTGGATATTAAATAATTCCTCCTTAGTGCATGAGAAATATCATCAATTACCAAAATCATTTACAGAGTAAATTCTAATGCTAAATCTCACAGTTGAATAACAACTAACTACTGCAACTTGTCGGAGCTTTCTGAGCCATATTTATAGAGTAACATAGGTATGGGTCTGGTATAACGGATTTTAGGAAGTTTCAAGAAGAACGCTTGATAAACCTGCAAAGATTGCATATATGCTCATATTTCATGCTTCAGTCAAACTATTTTTGAAATGTAAACATTGCTGTACTCAAAACCAAAAGATCAACAATTCCATATAAGAAACAAATATTTGTATAAAAAATATATGGCCACAAATAGAAAACAAATAACTGAGTAAATCAATATAAAATATTATAATAGTGCTATAAAAGAATTTAAATATCTATACAACAACAATAAAAATTTCATTTTTGATTAAAACTCATTATAAGTTATATCTTATTATTTACTTAATTTTGTCAGTTGTAATGTTCACATATCAGTTATGTTCATAGATATTCAAGAAATAACGTGTGAAATTTATTGTAATCATTCTGTTTTATCATATACCATAATATAAGAGCATAGTTATAACTTGAAGAATTCTTTGTTGTATAAAAGTTCACGTTATGTCCCCACCGTCTTTGGCGGCACTAGTCGTTTATAGGCGTTGGCCGCTATGGTGGTTGCTTTATTATGGAGGCAATTAATAGGTGGGCTACCATCACCTCCTTTGAAGGGACGGAAGAATTACATCCATGCCTTCTCTGGGATTCTAACCTGATCTTTTCGGTACAGTAGTTAGAGTCACTAAACACTTTCTCATCTGGGCGCATTCAAGTTAGGATACTATTTAAAATTATAAAAAAGAGCAACCTTATTTTGGTGTAGATTTTAAATAAATAAAATTCTGTTGATTTTAAGAGGGATAAGACACAGGTTCATCTTCTTTAAGTGCAAAAAAAAAGTCTGCCTGTGTCCGATTGCCCTTGAAATATAGAATTATATATAATTAAAGTGCATACCAAATTAATTTTGCTGTTTGGCTAATTTTTATATTGGCATGTTTTTATTCCTGTATGAGAGCATCATATATTCAGATTTAAAGAAAAATCTTGTGTATCAACCTTGGCTTAGAATATTCATCCAAATGTATGAATTGCTTCAGGTTATAAAGTTATGAAGAATCCAAGGCTTAAAAAATTGCCTGTCATTTTAAAATATTTATACTGCTCCCCTTTTTAAAGTTTATGATTCTGTTATTTCTAACCATATAAATGCAAGTTTGCGTTTTGTTTAAGAAGGATATCTATTTTTTATGCTTATGTATTTTGAAGAGATCTTTTAATGTTTGCTGTATTTTTACTTAACATAAAATATATTAATGTATTTGTTTTTAATGTAAAACATATTTATATCGATTGAAATAGATTGATAACTTGAACATTTATTTCTAAAATATGTCTGTTATGCTTAATTTTTTCAGTATATCATTATGCTATTCTTATTTCAGCATTTTATCCAAAGATATCAATAATGGTGGCAGAGGGGTAAATGCTGTTGTTATTGATAACATGACGAGAACAGTCATTCGTGTGAATCACTTTGATACATATGAAAAAGGTCTGTTGTTTTTCAGTGTGTCTAATTTTTAAATATAGGTCCACATGAATAAATTTTAACTGAAAGCTTATTTATCTTGTGTACTCTATATGTCTTTGCTTAATGCAAGAGTGACATACAGTAAATTGCATAAATGTATTTAGTCTTGAAATAATTTTATTTATTTTTACAAAAGACTAACCTATTACTTTATATACTTTCCTGCTTTATTGATTTTTTTCTTGACTTTTAATTGAAATGCTTGTTTTCTTTAAGAATCTACACCCTTAGAAACAATGTTACTGACTTTGAGGCCTGGGGACATTGTAATCCTATTAACATTTGATGAGCCATCTCGAAGGTAAGCATTTTCCTAGTTTTTATGTATGTTTTAGATATGCTTGCTAAACCATTTTGCTTAAGTTACCAGTTTTTGTGTTTAGTATCACAAGTTTTAAGTTTTCTGTAACTGTTATGCATTTATATTTTGGCTTTTGTATATAAATGTTTTCTTTAAAGCTTGAAATAGTCAGGAAAAGAAAACATGTGTTTATTTTATTTATTCTAAATGTTTTAGTGTTTAACTTTTTCACAACTGCACTGCATATTTTTATTTAATTTGTAATTAAGTAGTATGGTGGATTATGTGAGAAATGATACTAAATTACTGGCAAAGTACATTTTTAATTCATTTAGATTTATTCTGAAGTTTTTTAAACTTTGTAAATTGAATTGAATATGGTAGCTCTATATGTCAGTAGCTTTATACAGTTATATTTACTAAATTAATAATATTTGGTTTTGTAGTTATTATCATATATCATTTGTATAAGAATAAAAATTAATTTTGTAACCTTTTTTCTTTTGAAAGTCTTCATTAGAACGGAATAAAATTAAAACAAAAATTATGTTTTAATTTGATGTTATTCAGTTTTTTGTTTTTGCTAATGGCGGGTCCTCAGTCAACTTCAGCTTAGCCACTACTAAGGCCAGAAGTGGTGGCCACTTTATTATGGAGGCACCTAATAGGTGGACCACCTTTGCCACCTATGAAAGGACGGACAATTACAGCCATGCCTTCTCCGGGATTCGAACCCAGGCCCTGTAGTATCGTAGCCGGCTCTCCTAACCACTATACCATCTGGGCGGCATGTTATTCAGATGTTAGACTACTGAAAAAATTATGAGTGGCAAGGGAAATCATGTATGACAATTATAAATGAGCATGAAATACTGAATGTGCGTATGCTGATGTTCAAAACAGAATTTTATTGGAAGATTGTAACATCATGCACATGATGAAAATTGGAACTATACATATGTGTAATTTCAGAATAAATGATCATTTGAAAATGTTAATGGATTCGTAATAGGTTGTGTGTTATCTCTGAAGCTCTAAGATTACTGCACACTTTTTTTTTGTGTGTGGAATTGATGAGAATACTAGTGACACTCTGGGAGATTTTTCTCCACTCTTCAATGGATGACACAATTTCAACCTCGTAATGAACTGACATATCTAACAGCCTAGTTATGGTACATTATCTGAAAATGTATCAAGTATGCTAAATCAGATTCATAAACATGCTGTCCACTTGGCTTCCTTCTCTTTAAATGTATTCTCTATGAAATGACTACTCTTATCCATGAAAAGAAGGGAACAAAATCACTTATGGTTATGATGCATATAATGACAGTAGGTCCAAATATTTCATTTTGCATACTTTTGAATTGTTAAACTTCCATTCCAGTTGATGTGCAAATGTATATGTTTATCATAGATCCAGATAATCATGTAGCCTACTTCATATTTTTTTTTTCTGGTGGGAAAGCAGGTAATTTTTCATGCCATTTTCCTTCCTGATTAGAATGCATACCGTCTTATACGAACTTGTTTCCATTTTTCATTTCTCCTATTGTGATTTTCTACAGCTTAGTGTTTGCAGCATTATAGTATTCTGTTATAAAAAAAGCGTGTACAGTAGTGGCCTAAGTACATAAAGGTCGGGATTTTAGAATACTAAATATGACATCTTTTATTTTGTGTCTTACTAAAGTCCTGTGTTCAGTTGAGAGACATCGTGTTTTTCATTCTTCAGGCTATTAGGAAGAGATAATGGGCATCAGTTTTAATATTTATATGCAAATGGCTTCGCTCTGGTCTCCATTTCACAATCCTCATTACTGTAAAATTATTCTACAGTCTTACAGTTAGTCAAACAGATTCTTCTGCATTTGTTTTGATTCCAGGCACCTAATAATGTATTGTGTCATGAATTTTGGTATGTTGCTGAGACATTGTTCAAACTTATGCAATGTATAATAACTATGTTTGCTCCAGTGTTAGCAAAAGGAAACATTTTCATTTTTGTTTGTTCCCTGTTTCTAACAACATTAGCATTAATTTGCATTTGTAACTGTTTTCTTCTGATGTTTACTGCATATTAAACGTTTTTTTTAAGACTTCAGTATATCATAGGCATATCTACTGCCCTGCTATTTTGAAGAATGCATAAAATGTCATAGCTGTAATTCTCCTAGGTTTACTGGGAGACTGAATTTTACAATACATCTCTTGGTTTCCTGGTTATCTGAATCTTCCAGTTTTTACTTTTTAGCTTTTATTCAGAAAAACTATTTAAAAAATGTTTTCCTGCAGTAAAAGGAAACTTATTGAATTAATGAAACTTAATTGTGCGAATTCCGTGACTTGTAATTTCGAGCATAATTTTTCTGGTTAAATTTTATTTGATCTGAACAATCTACTGTAGACATATATAGAATTTTTCATGAAGATTCAACAATGTCTATTGATTAAAACTTGTATTTAATTTTGTTTTACAGCAAGAAATGGTACATTGCTAAGTTTATCTACTCTACTATGTATATTAACACTAGAAGCACCGAGATTTCTCTGTACCTAGAAGTGCCAATGGCAGCCAAATTGACGTTTCATCGAACTAAATGTATATATTAAAATGCAATTGTTTTATAATGCTTCTAAGAACATTAATTATAGTTATTATAATTATATTAAGAACTTCTATAAAGAACAACATATTATTTCTATAAAAAATAGATATTTTATTATAAATTTTAACTCACTAATTAGATATTTTATAATAAATTTTAACTCACTCTTAATAAAACGCATTTTACAGCTTTTCGCAGTTTTGCACAACACAATGTTTTCAATACTGGAAATGCATTTTTCACACACATAATATGAACATTTTTTTATGCATATCAGTTGTTTTGTTGCACTAATCTAGCACTGACGTCTTTTCACCTAGAGTCTCGTGCTAGAGTTGAAAATTTCCTGGGACAATCTTGTACTTTTTTTCCCATTTAAATGAAGTGCTTTTAACTTCTCTGCCACTTAAAATAGAAAGCTGTGCCTTGCAATATTTTTATCACTCAATTTATGGTAGGTAACGTATGCATTCGTTCCTGCTCAATCCACCATATTATAGAAAACATACGCAGGCCATCAGCTACTTGAAGCTGCCCGAACAGAATATTTACTCGGCATCTGGTCAAGGATATCAAGTCTACATTTGGTTTTGTTGCAGACTCTAATGTTTCTGGAAGTTTCTTCTTATTTTCTGAGTCTACATTTACACTTGGAATGTAAGGTACTTAGTTAGTAGGACATTTTTCTTCCTTTTTTCTCTGATAGACTGTCAGTGTAGTTTCATCATTCTTTAGAAAACTGTTTCAAATGCCCAGGTTTTCGATTTTCTTACTTCATGCGGAATTTCGTTTCGATGTCTTCTTACTGTGCCCACAAAACTTGTGTTTTTCATTTTAAGTCTTTTAGCTAATGATAACAAGGAAAATAATAGTCCTCAATCAAATTTCTACCTGAATTCAGATAACTGATTAGAAGACGCATTACTACATTTTCAGGAAGACCTTCAGTTTCACTTCTCGATGTATCTTTTCCAAGATATGGAAAAGCATTGCACATAAATTTCGAGTCCACATCGACTAATATCCAAAATTTGATACCGAATTTGTCTGGTTTACTCGGTATATACTGTATTATCTTACACCTGGCTTTGGATGGAAATAACTGCTCATCCACACAAGAGCTCTTAGGTTTTTTGGAATCGATTTTTAATCCTTAGAAGTCCTTAATTTCGGCGAAAAGCGGCGGAAGGTCCTTAATTTTAATCACCTGAAATTTCCGTGTGTTTTTACGACTGCCATTTTGACTGTGAATTAGCATTTTGGAAGAATATTTTTTGCGATTCACTGACATATATGGTTATCTTTTGAATGGGTGAATGGGTTATAATTTGTTCCTATTTCTAATATAAACAGTCGGATATTCGAGTTTCTAAGCAAGAAGTGAAACATAAGCATTTCGAAATTCATTTCTTCTAATGAAGAGCTCTTAAACAACTTTTCGCTTTTGGTAATGTGAATTCTTTTATTTAACGGCTCGAAATTTGGCGACTTATGAACATTTTGGCGAATTCATTTTGGCGAAAATCAATTTTTTATAGAAAATTTTTAATTCCGAGATCTGGGAATTTTTCGACGATTTTTTTTAAAACATTGTACCATTGATAAATTTCATTAAAAGAGTGGTAATCTATTGAAACTATATTTAAAAAATAACATTAAAATAAAACATTTTTATTTTTTGCTGTCATAATATAAAGTTGATTTTAACAACTTATACAATATTTTGAATCTGAAAAATAACAAAGTGTAATGCTGTAAAGCACAATTTATGAAACAGTTCTTAATGAAAGCAAAATTAGCTATGTAATTAATTTAAAATGTCTTATTTTAAATTTTTTCATAGTCAGAGTTTTCCCACATAATTGTCTCAAAATTCTCAGAATATGCATCAGTTTTCTTTATAAAATTAATTTTACACTTTTTCCTTTTTTTTGTTTTTGTTTTTAAAGTATTTTTCGCTTTTGGCTATTACAGAATTGGTAGGGATAATTTTTCTTTAGGATTTTAGACACTGCAGCTTGGAAACTTTAGAAGGATTTGAAGGCAAGATTTATAGACACACGATTCTAGAAGATTCCAGTAATATGTGACAAAATGAAAAATGTCTCCATGGTATTAAACACGTAATGGATATATTTTACAGAAAGTTTGCGATGAATTTCATACGTTTTGGAGAACGTCTGGAAGAACAACGAAAACATAATATTTGCATGTTTTCTCATATGTCTTCTGAATTTTGATCTTGCTAGAGAAATAAAATTAGCAGCGTTTTCTATACATTCTAAATGCATTTAATATATAATTATCCTAATATTGTTTCAGAATCAATGTCATTAATTACAAATATTTTAAACTGTGAAATTTTATTAAATTGTGATTTTAATAGGGTCTTTTTTAACAAATATTGTTAAAAAATAAATAAAATTTCATATTGGCCATGTAAATCCATAATGACTAAGGTTATCTAACTACCTAATCTAATTACTTATGACTAACTACTTACCTTTAAAAATTATCTCTGCATATTAAAGTGAGCTATTGCCTTTCATTAATCTTTACCACGGTCACAAGATAAAACACAAAAATGTAAAAAATAATGTAAAACTTATGCTTTGCATCTAGCGAGATTTAAAACAATACAAAACAACTCATCACCTGTGGTGCTTTAGTGGCTTATTGTAACCTTAAAGCATATTAACTGGACTAAAATTCCTGGAACTCTACACAAAGTTACGACACTAACTGGGACAGACAAAGCCCAATAAACTTTCGAAACTTGCCAACCGTGCCTACATCACGCTTTTTAGGTCTGTTCTAATCATCACTCTCTCTCTAGGCAAGAAGCAGCGGTGACAGAGCGATCTTTTGTTATGAATCATGCTTATTATGATCTTACTTCTCATTATAATCTATGCCGCTAGACATAAAATCTACCTGCTATTTACTAAACCTCAAGACTGTGCAAGTATGTGACAAAAGTGAAACATAAAAAAAGAAAAAAATCAAAATAAAGCTAACTGTTAGTAAAACATCAATAAAATGTGACTTATCTTCTTTCAAATCTGTCCAACTATTATAAGTGTAAAATATTTATTGCGTCTTGAAACATTTTATAAAGTTGATTTTATTCTCAAACTTATTAATAATTTTGTTAATTAATTCATGTTTAATAATAATTCATCCTACTTACAGATCTACTTTTTTTAGGATGGCATTATAAAAGTGAAGTTCAGGCACAGATAATATTTTTAATTGAATTTATTCAGTTTCCATTTGCTCAGAGGTCCTTAATATTTTTCATTAATGGTCCTTAAAAGTCCTTAAAAGTACTTCATTTCAATGCGCAGAAATTTGTACGAACCCTGTAAATTTATTCCAGATATCTGAAAAAAGTGCAAACTTATCTCTTTCTAAATGCTTAGCCGTAATTGACTTTCAGTGAAATCTTAGATATTTCATAATATCTCGAAAACGATTGCGAGACATTGTTGCTCGAAAAAAAGGAGGACCTTCATGTATTATTCCACAATAAAATGATAATCCATATCATGCAACCATATGCTCTTCTTCCATAAATAATAGCAATAAAAGCATCAAGCTCTTTCTAAAACTATTGTCCAATTTTCTTCATTGTTCAAAACTGCCTTTGCTACCATGCACTTTTTAGTATTACTAGCAGTAAATATGACTGCTTGTGGCACTTTTAGGTATAACTAATAATACCCACGTTAACTTTAATTTTTTTCGATTCGTATTTGGTACCAATAAATTTCGAGGTTTTTTAGGAAAATCGAACAATTTGTGACCTCTTAAGATAACGGGTTTCTTAGGAATCCACGGTGAAATGACGAAAGCAGTCATAATGACTGCTCTGGCACTTTTAGTATTAATCATTAATTTTACCTTAATCATATTTAAAAATATTTTAGTACATTAGTTATAAATTTTAACAGTTTTCCCTTATGTAAATTTTTTTCAGTGGAAAAGTGTAATAAAATTAACCAAAAAACATTAAATTAAAAATATCTATCTTTTCTGTAATTTAGAATAAAAGCTTCTCTTCCTTCAGGATTTTCTCAGTGTAAAAATTTAAACAAATGGTAAAATAAAATTAGCTGAAGGACATAAAATTTAGAATATCTAGCTAAATATTAATATATTTTACATCAGATATCATATTATAAATAGTTCAATAACTGTAAATATGCTTTAAAAATGAATTTGTAGTTCTTTTGTGAAGATATCACTAAGTGCCGAAACACTCCCAGAAACTCCTTAAAAAAACGTTTTTTTAATATATTGCAGGAACCTGCACGTTTCAAGGTTAGCATGTGGGAAATGTCGTACTTGCAGTTTTATAACTTTATACTTTTGAACTATTATATTTTGGTTAAATTAATTTAACTAGACCCTAAAGATATATAAATATGGTAAATTTACTTTATTCTTTGTTTTTAAGGGTTTGTAATAGATTATAATTTCTAGTGCATGTTAACCTGTCAATCCTTTGAAAGGCATTTCTTTTGCTAAATTTTATGGAAGTGAACATTCTACTGTTCTAATAGCACAATAAAAATTTTTAGAAAGTTAGCATTTCAGAAAACTATTTTCAATTTGAAAGTAATTCCTTTCTGTTCATGAAGTTGTTACGTTGAACTTCTGGTAATGTACAAAGTTTGAAAGTGAAAAGTGATTATTTTTAACAAATCTAAGCAATACACTTATTTTTCAGAATGTCTCGTATAGCCAGATTATTACTACATGATTTGGGTAGTGCTCTGATTCAGAACCTGAGTTACAGAGGAAGTTGGTACTTGATAACACAGAAAGGTCTTTCTGGTTTCTCACCCTTTGAAGATGTAAATATTCCAAGTGATTTGTTTATTTTTTATTAATTTTTTACATATGAATTTGGTTTGATTTTAAAAAATGAGGTCTTATTATTAATTATACAAATTCAAGCCTTAAATACTGAAGTTAAATTTTATTTCATTCTAAAAATATTGAATATAAAAATAGTATTTTTTATTTGTATTGCCTTTCAGCTTAAAAAAGGAATAGCAGATATTTTTTTTGATAACTTATTGAAACATAATTTAATATTTTTATTATAAATATGTGTTCGTTGTAGAAAATGCAAATTTACAGTAAATTAAGTTGATATATATTGCTGTAAAGAGAGATTTTGGAATTCTATCCCCCCCAGCTGTAATTTCTTCTTTTAATAATTTCAAAAGCAAAAAGTATATAAAAATATTAGAGTTGCGATAAGCAGATTTACTGACTCTTTTTTTGGTACTCATGTATTATCCAATGACCGTGAGAATTGGTTAGCATCAAACAATAAAATTTTGGCAGATATCGTGCCGAAATTGTGCAAATCATTTCTGTGGAATTCTGAAGGAATCAGCGCCTTTTTATTTTGCTTCATTTTTGCATTTTGTGAAAAGGCTTTCAGGCTTTCCAATTCAACCAGAAGCTCTGTTTAAGTAAGCTGTGGTTACAGATTTTCTGCAAGTAATTGTTTCACTCTGTTATTGCTTTGTTGGCCATTTTCAGTTGACCATATCATACATTAATACTCACTTTTTTTGACACATTTATTAATGCACACTTTTTTTTGTAGTAGGATTTCAGAACTTTGAGATATAATTTTCAGCTAGCTGTTCTGTCAGAGGCAGGTCCCAAATTTTAATCATTTTTTTCCAAATTACAAATAAAAAAAATTGCAGCAATAACAATTAATTTATATCTTTGTTCATAAAAACGAAACACACCTTATCAAGAATCAATCAGAATTGCATCAAACCAAAGTGCAGATGTTATGTGTACATTGTTACATCATTCTTATCCATAACTGGCAGCAAATTGTCCAGCTTGACGAATGTGTCATGGTTGAAAGGATAATATGTTAGTACCGTATTTTCTAACAATAATTATTTTAAACTTATTTCTCAAAAACTAGAATTTTCAACAGCCATGAAGAAAATAACTGCTTAAAAGTACTGATTAATGGAGTTTTAATTAAATTTAAATGTATATGTTTTTGTTGCTTTCTACTGTATTAAAAAGTTAATACCATAGTATAGTTTCTTGATTTTTTTTTTTGGAGGGAGGTGAAAGAGAATTTTATTTTTAAATTAAAAGGCATTTTGAAAGTCAGCAACTTTTTTCCCATTTTTTTGGAGGGAGGTGAAAGAGAATTTTATTTTTAAATTGAAAGGCATTTTGAAAGTCAGCAACTTTTTTCCCATTTTTTAAATAGTATTTAAAAATCTCAGTGTATTTAGTGACTCTTTAAATTTTCATAAAAAATTAATTTTGATCTGCATTAGCAATTTAGGCCATCTGTTTTGGTTGGCCTGATTTATGGAAGGGCAAACGGGACACTTGCCTTAGGTTTTCACTTCAAGGAGAACTTTCAAATCATTTTATGTTATTTTAAGATATGTAAAGCTTGTGAATTTCATAGATTTAGAAGCAGGATGGGAGTAAAATAGAATTTATAACATTCTGTTTTTCCCTGCTTCCTTCAATTTGTCTCTCTCTTCTTCTTTCTTTCTTTCTTTCATTTCCCAGTTCCATGCCCTTATGTGCTTTATTTTAAATAATTATGTTACTTTCCAGAAGAAATAAGACTGATTAGAAATGTATAAGCTTATATTTTTTTACCCACGTAATAAAATTGAAATCATGAAGGGGGAGAAAAACTGTAAAGTTCTCTCCTTCCTTTTCCCTTTTTTGACTGTTTGTTTAAATAGTATAAAATTTAAACAGGGTTGCCACGCTACCGGGAGAACCGGGAAAAGTCAGGGAATTCGAAAATTGACCAAAAAATTCAGGGAAACGTCAGGGAATTTAAATATTTTAGTCAAAATCTGGAAAAGTCAGGGAATTTCATACAGCGAACGCCCAAAAAAACACAAGTTTAACGCCGACGTTGGAAGCGATACTTTTATGTACTTTTATATATTATGACGAGCAGTAAACGGGTCATTTTGGTGTTGGCAGCAATTTCCAAAATCGGGCCTAGGCCGTACCATATAGTAGGATTTTACCGCAAAATCAAACACTTTTTTTATTTTTCCTTTTTAATAAATGCCTTATTTGCATTTTGCAGTAAAAAAAAAGTAATCAGTCATCCAGGCTAACCATTTATTATAACTATATTCGCCAAAATATCATTGATTATTGTAATTCAGTTTTTAATTATTTTAGTGTTATTCATATCAATTAATGTTGCTTCTTCCCTCTAAATTTATTTATTATTAGGAAATAATATTTTCAGATTTCTTCTCTAGCATAATCCTGAAGCTAATTCTAGCAGTATGATGACATAACATCACGAAATTTAATGCTCATATTTTTTGCTTATGTATGCTGCTAAATAAATATAAAATACCTAAATTTATTTAAAAAATAGCATTAAATAGATTTCTTTCTTTCGTTTAGCTTCAAAATGTCTGCAAAAAAAGGCATTTTTTTAATCCAGATTGGACAGAGTCTGATCTCAAACTTCAGTGAAGAAAACAACTATTACAGTTAAAATAGTAATGCTTTGGGGATTATAAGTCATATGTAATTGGCAAATTTTTGTGTTTTCATGTAGTACCGTAATTAATTTACCTCTTAGCACAGCCAAAGTGCATTATGTAGATAGACTGGAATTTTCTTAAAACACACCTGGAAATCCTGGAAAAGTCAGGGAATTTCATTCTCCTATTTGAGTGCAACCCTGTTGAATTATTAGGTTATTTCACAAAATAATATGTGTAACTTACATCGATAATATCTGCTGCATTGAAAAAAATTATGGCAGTGGCCGTTGCAATGTACCCCATATCTCTACTTTTGTAAATCAGTTCCTGATTGAAATAATTTTTATTATTCTGGTTCATACGTTATTTTCCGAAGTAAATCTAAGTATTTTAAAAAAAAGAAGAGTAATTTAACAAATCATTTCTATCCTTGTAAATCCGTTGGAGATTTTATATTCAGTACTTTGAATTAAATTGTTAATATATTTTTTGGTTTAGAGTAAGTGCCGATAAGTTAAAATGTTACTAAAATTTGGGAAGTGTAAATCTTAGAAATGAATCAAGTCAATAGTTTCTTATATTTAAAATACATTCCAATTTCTTTCTGGTGCTAAATTAAAATTTTTAAAAATATTTTTTATTTATTTTACAAATGCCATACATTAGCGCTTAGTTCACAGGTGCTGTGCAGTACTTTTTAACTATGTTATTGTACAGAGAAAGGGCAATATAATTATAATTTAAATGTTCAAAAATCATAGTTTGATTGGAGTCGTACAAAACGCAGTTTGGAGAATCCATCATTACAATTCTGTAGAGAAGTCTCACAAACAGTCATGCTGGTCAGGTGTCTAAATAGAGCTGCTGCTGTCTTTCTTGGAAAATTGCAAATTGAAGTTGTCTCTTGCGTTGCATTATCAAAGTTCCTTTGTTAGCCAGTGTATCAGCTTTTTCATTGCCCATAATTCCTCACTGGGCTAGAATTTATTGGAAAGAAATTCTGTGTTCAATCTTAAGCAAAGGCCTGCAGTCTAAGATTCTTTGGGAACTATTTTGATTATTCGGAAGGGCTTTAAGCACACTTTTGGAATCTGGCAATATGACTGCCTTTATAAAAGAATGGATACAAATTGATAGTTTCGTAGCCAAAAATAAAAATATTATATTTGCAGTTAAAAGTATTATATTTGCAGTTATTGTTGCATTTTACTTTTCAGATGTTTGAACATATATTTTTTTTTTACATGATTTTTACTTATCGGCTTATTGGCTTAGAGGGAAAAAAGAAATCAGATTCTATCTCTGCAGCACCTATTTTGATCTAACATAGTTCAAATACTAGTTGCTTAAACATCTCAATTTAAATTTAATTCTTAGAATATATTTCTGTTCGGGAAAAGTATGTGTAGAAATTATAATAGAGATGCCACTTACAGTCAAAAGTTTTAGAATGCAATTTGTGCAGTAAATTGTCAAAAATAAGAACTATGCTAATATCAACAATGCTTCTTTGCTTTATTCTGTAAAATCAGCAAAATCATTCTTGTTTGTGTGTTGGAACTTTGTGATGCAATAGTTGGGTTCTTATCTCTCCTGTATGCCTCATATTCGTAAGTGACTTGCTCATTCCAAAGACAGTAGTATTTATAACTGTACAAAATTAAGGAAAGTATTTGTAACTGTACAGAATGTTTGGATCAATGTTTGACTGATATTCATCAGGCTTACCTCTTAGTGAAAGCTACTACTTTAGAAGGTTTAGAATTTCATGACATAACATGGTTGATAAATTAAAATTTTAGGTAGATTTTAGTTGTTGATCCATAACATGTACCTATACTTAGAAAGTAATTAGATTTGTGAGTTTATAGACTGTTAAGAGACTATTTCTTTCAGTGCAAAGTCAATATGACTTGACAGTTTTGTTTTGTAATATTTTACTTTATACCTCACAAGTGGTTAGGTAGAATAAAGTAGGTATTTGTATTTGTGTTCGACAAAGAAACTAGTAGTGGTAACTCATCAACTAACTTTTATGTAACATTTTTTTAGGGGTAGGAGTTTAACTTAAAGTAGTTAATAAATAGATTTTAACCATTTAAAAATGTTACAACCATACTTTAATATACTAGCAAGCAGATTCAGAAAGAAAAATTTGAGTTAATGATTAGCTGTTGATAGTTTGTGATCAATGAATATGATAAAATACTTTATTTCATACAAGAATATGTTTGTGAAAAATTACAAAACTCTAAAGAGACTGACCGAATTTGAATTTTATTTAGCACTTTAAAGAATTTTACAGTAACTCGCTTCAACATGAGCACCATTAGCTGCTCGAAAACGTCTGTTCTTGACTTCCTTCCAGATATTATTAAGCTTTTGCAGAGTCAAAGTAGTTTTTTCTGTGGTGATTTGATATTTTAATTCTTCAGTGTCACAAATCTTTGCAGCCTAAACTCGGTTCTTCAGCTATCCCCAGAATAAGAAGTCGAGGGGTGTGGCATCTGGTGAATGGGATAACTATGAATTTGGTCCACCTCTATCAATCCAATTATTTGGAAATGTTTCGTCTAGGAAATGACTAACATGTATAGCCAATGACAGGGGTACCCATCCTGTTGGAGCAAAAATGTTTGACTGCATTTCTTCTAATTGCAGTACAGCAAACAATCTAAGCATATTGAAGTCTGAATTAATTAATGACTCACGAAAAAAGAAGGGTTCAATCACTTTGTTATGTGTTAATGCACATGTGTATATTTGGGAGTATTATATGTTTTAGACATTAAATCAACTTTCTTGTTGTTCAAAAACAGTTGACAATAACTTCTGTGACGCTGGTAACTAAGTCCAACCATAATAAAATATTTAAATTTTAATGAAAGAAATCAACCCTTTTTTAGTACATTGATTTAAATAAATATTTACAGTTCCTAGAAAAAAAGCTGGTTTAGAAATTTTGTCTTAGGAATATCATGTCATTTTTTCTTTAAGTCCTTCCCCCTGAATCATACAAAGACAGAATCAAGGAATATTGAATAACAAAGGTGGAATCAAGAAATATTGAACAATAATATTTAGTGCCGCTACTAAGATTCAGCTTGTATATAAAATATGATTTTTCACCTATAATAAGTTTCTGTGTACTTCTGAATGGAGTCAACTTCATATAAATGTTAAGAGAATTTTTTGTCAGTTGAATTTCTTGGTCCCCCCCCATGGTGGAGCCTTTTTTTGGGGGGGGGTTAAAAGATTTTTAAGTCCAGCTCTTCTTTTATTTCAATAATTTGTTACTTTTAGTATTTTCTGTTTTTGAGTAACTTGATGGTTATAAATTTCTGTTTTTTTGGTAAAGTTTTATTTATCCATTTCTGGAACTCTTTTCTTTCATTTTCTGACTCCTTTTCAAAAATTTTAATTGATATCAACATGCCTATGCTATTCATAAATTTTTAAAACTCAATGAATCATTATTTTGATATTTGTCTATTTCTGAATGTTTAAACACAGCAGTTTTGTTCTTTTGGCATCACAATCATAAAAATGTACTATTTTGCATTTAATAGCCTTCATTCAATGAGGTGTCATTTTATAAGTCTTCCTAACATTTAACTGAAACTGATATTATTTTGATAGAAATGAATTGGTAATTTCATGGCAACCTCAAAAAGTTTATTTATATATGTTTTTCTTAGTTTTTATTTAGCCAATAAAATTACCTCATTTTTATCTGGGATAATTTTTATTTATTAGGAGCTTTATTTAATGTGTAAAAATTTATTTGCATGCATTTTTGGCATAATTTTAAATGTAAGACTAATTATACATGTATGTTATTACTCTAAGCATTGTATTTTATGTCATTATATTCTAATTCTTAGTTACATCTGGTAGAGAATAGTGGATGGCCTAAACATCACGATGTTCGGTTTTGTGTTCCATTTGAAAGTAAGTGATTTTAGTTTTTTATGGCATAACATTGTTTTTAATTTACCATGCTATAGAATATACTAGATGAAGTAATGTTGCAGACATTTTGCATGATTTGAACAAAATTGAGCAATGCAGTAAGCTTTTTAATTAATTAGAATCACAGATTTATAGTTTTTGAAGTAGAATGGTAAATTCTATTTTTTAGAATTCTAAAATGGTATTTTAGTAGGTTAAATCGATTTCGAAGCTGGTACATTTTACTGTGTTGTAATTATTATTAAAGGTTCTGTTTGTGCTCAGAATAGTTTCTAAGTTTCAATAGTTTTAGTTTTTATTCAATATCACTATTTAAAAGGTATTATTTAATATTTTATATTTTAAATCATCAAAATCCTGCAAATCATTCTGCATCAGTGCAAAATTCCTTTTAATTATCTATTTAACTCCATTTGAAAAAAAATAACTGTATGCTGTAAGCAGGATATATAGGTTTCTTTATTTAACTTTTAGTTTCTTCTATGTGTCTGTTTAAATAAATTTATTTCACACATTGTTTCTATTGATTTTTTGCAGTTGTTAAATCAGTACTCAGGTGCTTAATACATACCATTTAAATTATGTTGAAAGAATAAATTTTACATTTATTACAATATTTGCCATTGTCTGATAATTTTCATATGTTTGTAACATTATCATCAATGATAATTAAGAAATTATTTCTTTTAGTCAAAGGAACTGTTATTCATCCTGATCCCTTCCCATCCAATAATCCTGCAAGAGTTGAATTTTGTGAAAAGCATGATAATTTTCCTATATTCTGTGATGGTAAGTTTGTATTAAAATTATTTAACTCGCATATTCTTTAAGTGTTAAGGTAGTTATGCATATTTGAATTAAACTTTAAATTATCATTATATCTTAGACAAATCATATATAATTAAGAAATGGCTGGAAAAAATTATGTATAAGAAAAAATGAATTTGTTACATGAAACATACAGAAATTTTAGGGAAAATTCTGATGAAATAATGTTGATGTTTCATGATTAAAAGTTTTAATGTATTCATTTATTTTATGTAGTTGTATTTCATTTATTGTTTCAAAAGTATGCCTAATCACCTGGTACTCATGGTGAAACACTTATTTGTGTTAAATGTGTTTTAACCTTAATAAGCTTATTAAAACATTTTGGTATAGTTACTGTATATTTTTATTTATTGTTTTATATTTTGGGGAATTATATGCTAATTTATATTGTTTTTTTTTTTTTTTTTTTTTTTTTTTTTTTTTTTTTGATTTCAGCTGATGTAGTTGATGATCCTTTAGCTCCTTCTCCTGTGTGGAAACAACCTTCTGCAATAAATAAAATTTATAATGTCCCTATTATAGTGATGAGTGGTAAGTTAATATTATGTCAGTGATATAATTTTTTCTTGATGACTTTATCTCATTAAATTTACTTAAATGTAAATAAGTGATCATTTCATAGTTCTGTTGTATTAATAATCATTTCACATTCTGTAATTATGTGAGGCTATACCCCAGATCAACAGGAAGACAATATGTATGTTCATGTAAATTTCTATGTAAAGTATATTTATTAATTCACAAGCTGCTAGATTAATATGCATATTGGTTATGGAATTTGGGTAATTTATACAGGGTTCTGTTCCCAATGAATGAATGAACTGATTTGTGGAGTTTTCTTAGTTGTTCCATATACTATATTAATATGATATAATGTATCATTTAGAAAGCCCTCTTTGAAAACCCTTTCTTATGGAAAGCTATGTAAATAAACTGTATTGCCACAAAACTCTGTCAGTGAAATGAAAGAAGTAGTCATTTTGTGTAATGTTTCATATAATTTGGATTATCCAGTTAAATCAAAGAGTTGTCTTCCTAAACTCCATTCTAATTTTGGTCAAGAATACAGTGTGGGGTTTTATAATATTTAATAAACTTTTATGCATGACTTACTAAAATAAATAGTGTTAATAATAGTAATAATAATTAGTAAAAATAAAAGCTGTCACAATTATATCTGTCAATTTTGGTTTTGTGGAGCTGATTAAAAAGAAGAATAATTTAGCTGTAGTTCTTTTTTCCCCTTTTATTTTCTTTTCTTTGGGGGGGGATGCATTGATATTGAGAGGGAAAACATTAATGTTTTAAAGCATCAGTCCCCAGCCCGAGAATACAAATACTTCCATAGTTATGAACATTTTTACAGATATGAAATAAATGGGTAATGGCAGAAAAGGTCACAGATTCTGCAAAAAAGGCTGTGAATCAAAATTAGTGAAATTGACAAAATGTTAGGAGGAGTAACTTCCTTTATTATTTAACAGCGAGAAAAGCTATTTTCTTGTGTTTTATTATTGTTCATTGTTAGCAGATCCCTATCTAAAAGGGACAAGATCCCTACCTAACAGAACAGATTAGGAATTGTATTATATGAAGGCTACAATTTTTGGTTATGGATTTTCAAAAAATATGTGAATACAAAAAGCTAGGAACCATTGTAGTAAAGGAAGGTAATGAAAATTTCTGCAAACCTGTCATTTAAGTATACGAAAGGAAGTGAAAAATACACTGCTTCCCATCTTTAACTTTATGCACATAAAAGTAATCATATTTCTTGAAATAATCAATCAGTCTGATCTATTTTTTCTTGGAATAAGCAAAAAGCTTTCCACTTTGGTCAGTCGATCATAGGTTACATACATATTTTTATATTCACTGTATTATTTCCTTAAAAAGTAGCTGCTCATGCGGTGAGCCACCTAAAATAGTTACCATAAAAAAGGAAAAGTATATAATGATATCAATGAGTTCAGTTAGTGTTATTTCATAAAAATAATAATTATTTCTAACTAGACATCATGATTTTAATGCATCTTTATTTAAATCAATCGCATTTAAAAATAGAAAACAGTATTCTTAAGTTCTATAATTATAGCTTTTAGATCACTTAGTTTATTATTCAGACACCTTCCAGATAAAATTTGAAAGTGTCTTTACTGAATGGCAACATGCTGGCAGGTGGAAGATAAAAGTATTTTATATCTGGCCATAGCAATACATAGCTTTCATAGAGTCGTCTATTTATTAAAATTGAAAGATAAATATCTTACATTTTTCTTAATGGCAACAGTGTCACATGCTGGAGAAGATAAAAATGTTTTATTTTTAACAGTGTTGCCACTGCTAGCTTTCAAATCGTTGAGTTTGTTAATAAAAAAAATCTAAAAAAATTCCATTTAAAAAATATGAAATAAAAAATAATAAAATAAATTTGAAATTCAAAATTTCAGCTTGTTTTTTGGGAAACATGTTCCAGTGGAGGACTATGTTATTCAGAATTTGATGGCTCTAGGCACCAATGTTTTTCTACAATGCGAGGAACATATATACATGCATACAGATTCTTTATTATTTAATTTCTTAAAAATAATGCAAGGCGATAGTATATGGAGGCAACAATTTGAAAAGTGAAAAGCCATTTATAGTGAACTGATCAAGAATCCCATTTTGAGACTAATAGCCTCTTTTGGGCTAATAAATGAAAGACAATGACTATGCAAAAATCTTGTTTAATGCCAAGTATTTCTAAATAAAATTATGAAATATAAGTTATTTTGACTATTTAGGCACTTCATTAATGTTTTTTGTGCTGGTTTGTGGATTGCATATAAGACGAAGCCTAACTATTTGCAAGAAATCATCTTAACATTCCACTCTTTGTGGCTTAGTGGAAACAAATGAAAAGTGAAATTGGAATGTCATTACTTTTTGCAGACCATTTATTTCCAAAGTTCTGTATTAGTAAGATGTGCAATATGATTTGTTTCCTGCAAAAAGGATAATTGTAAAGAAATTAAGACCAGTTTATTAAGTAGATTGTTTTAGTGTTTTCATATTTTCTGTCATTTTTTTCAAATATTTCATTATTAAACAAGAAATTTGCATTATTAATATGTCTACCAACAAGATACTATATAAGACATCTGAATTCTGATAGCTTATCCTACACTGACACATACATTTTTTGAATGTATGGCATGAATATGCAGTTTCTATCAAAAAATTCATTATCAAAAAATTCTTCCAATGGTAGATGGCCCTTGCATCCTTTGCCATAAAAAGCAATTAAGCATAATCTCTTTTTGTGTCTCTTTTTGTTTCTGAGCATGTTAGGCACAAATTTCATATCTTTCCAAACTAAATAGAGAATTATTTTAGAAGCCAAACAACAAAAATCAGTGTTATATTTGGAAATTTTCCAGGAGTAGCTTCAATCGTTTGTCTACTGAACCAGCTTCCTTAGCTGCCACCAAAGTACGAAACAATTTTTGTCGTTTGACCTCTAAAATAATCGTTGCTCAGCATGTTATTTTAGCCTAAATTAAATAGAGAATGCTTTAAATCTTCAAAAATGTTTGCTGATCATCTTCGGTTTTTAGACAGGAATTTTTTACTTTGCTGTGATGTTTTAAGTCGATAGCATGTTGTTACTTTCCTGTACAAAGACCACTTTTGCAGCTCTAAACATATCTCAATTGGAATCTGAAAAAAAGACTTACAGATTTAAATAGAATTTCACTACCTTATTGTGATGACCATAAATTTCTGTTAAAGATTTCATTTCAAGACACTTATGTTCTTATCTGAAGTATTATTTAAGAATAGTTTTAATATATATTGTAAATTTAGACAATGGAGAATTTTCCACATTATGTATTTTATTACAGGTGACAATATACAGTTTTTGCCTTTAACCCTAGAAACTTTAGTGAGACAACCTGGCATAAAACCTTCACTTGTTATTGTAAGTAGAATTTAAATTTTTTTATCAATATTAACATTACTATTTGATTACTTGATATTTACATTATAATAATAAATTATGATGTTCATCCAGGCAGTGCAGATTAAAATTTCAAACAATAATTCAAATTTTTATCATATAGGTATATCATCTGTCCAAAAACATGATGGTTCAAAACTTATCTGATTTATTTGGATATATAGCAGAAGAACTGTCACCAAATTCCTATTGTGGTAATAAGAATTTTTATATTCTGAAATGTGAATTTTTTCATTAAAATAATGCTGTATTGTTGTACATTTTAAAAGCATTACAAATGTCTTGGTATGACTGAAAATTCTGAATGCCATTTGAATTTTACTTTAAATTTCAGAACGTGTTGCTGAAGCTTTTGAAATTACCAATCTACTTTTTCCAGAAGCTGTGAGTCTTTATAATAATTTATGACATTTTAATTCAAAAAGTAATTACATAATAATATAGTGACATTTTAAAGTTTTTTTTTTTGTTTGTGTGTGTGTTGTTGTGTGTTAATAGAATAAATTTAAATTTGCTTAATTATAATTTTATGATGTGATTTATAGCTAGACAGTATTCAAGTTCTTAACAATATTTATTTTCTGAGCTTATGTTTTGACTCCTCAAATCTTTTATCATTTGTGATTTTTAGTACATATATTAAAAATTGAAAAAAAAAATTCTACCTTGTATGTAATATTTAATAACAAAAATATACCATTACAGTAGTTTTATACAATGTTCTGCTGTATACTTATCCTACTAATGCTATATTCTATTGGTTTTTAAATAATTGGAAAAATCAGACAAGTTCTTTTCATGTAAGCACATCATATTTTGCTGTACACTATTATGAATTCCTGAGA
This sequence comes from Stegodyphus mimosarum, assembly GCA_000611955.2. Taxonomy (NCBI): domain Eukaryota; kingdom Metazoa; phylum Arthropoda; class Arachnida; order Araneae; family Eresidae; genus Stegodyphus; species Stegodyphus mimosarum. The sequence continues at coordinate 484,156 of KK121913.1, read as the reverse complement.
ACCTTCTGAGTATTACCTTTCGTACAGTCAGCCTACTTATCTACAAAGAATTAATATGCTGTGTAACTACATGTGCACTCACGTATTCTGTTACATGCATCACTTAAAGAACTTGTATGGTAGATATAAAAGCAAAAGCAAATCTTACTTTCTTCCACATGGAAAGTTGAGTATGCATTACTTTTGCACCAGGCAAAAGAAATCTGATGAGAAATTGTAATAAATCTCAAATAATACTAAGGATAATATTTTTCTGATTTGTTAAGTTGATAAAAGTTGATTATTAAACAATGGGCCATTTGCCATTGACCATCAAGGCCCATTCGCCATTCGCCATTGAGCACTCCTGTACCTTTTAACAAATCATTTAATGCAAAACATTTATCCAGGTGAACAGCAGTCATGCCTTGTCCAAAGTCATATAGAACTCATTCAGGTGATTCAGTTAGTTTAAATGAAACAAGTAAGCACTAAGGCAGTCATGTCCAATGAAAAGTCTAAAGTTGACCACAGCAGCAGCACAGGTTCAGTTCAGGACACTGTGAGTACCAGAAAGCATACTCCAAGGCTCAACACTAGCAGTATGGGAAGACACATGATGAAACAATTGCTTAAAAATTCTGTTTATTTATAATTTAGCAGAGTGGAGCCAAAAGTCTCTATAAAACTTTTGGAGAACAAGAGTTTCCTTTTTTTGCCAAAAGGACCATAGTGTAATGGTACCCATTAGGAATTAGCCTTTCCCTGAATCCTTTTCAGAAGCTCCTTGCAACTCTATCTGTGGAAAGCCCTATTCACCTAGCTGCTTGTCAAAGCTTGGAGAGAGAATCTGAAAAAAATTACAGCCTTCTCAAAAGGGAAAAGATGAACAGCAGGTTATTGTGGGGCTATATAAATAACTTTGAGTTCTCCATCAAAGTCAGTTGTAAATGAACCTAACATGTAGGTAAAATGAAAAAAAAAGGTCACTAAAGACACCAGCACTGGCACCCTGAGCAAAATCCAAAAGAGACCCATTAGGGTAGATGTGAAGCCACTCTTCAGAAGGAAAATGAGTGTTAATAGTGTCTAAGGCAATAGCCCGAAATTCAGTAGGACTAAGTTCACATTTTCTCACATTCAGAACTAAGTCCAGTCTGACATCAAGTACCATATATTGCAGTGGACTTACAAAAGATGGTAGATCATAGGGCACATGATTAATAGCATTATAATGGGCATCTATATGAATGAATTGGATGAAACCTTTCTGAGTCTTTAGATTATGTGTTCTGCCACTGTTGTATTCATGGCAGAAAGGCTTATTTGTGAGTCTAATTAGTCTATTAAAAGGAATACCTGCATTTTATGAATTAAATTTGTAGTATCTGGCGACTGTTTGGCGATCAACAAGGAGCGCTTGGCACGTTTTATGTCTCCTCCTAGGAGGTTACTGTAATTTAAGACAGACGAGCGTTGGCCACAGAAGAGCGAGGTGGTCGTGTTTTGTATTTGTAGGAGCAACGTACCGCTCCGAGTTTTATAGTTTCTTTTTAAATTTCTTTAAATAAACAACTTTTTTTCTTTCTTCACATCGATTGGTGTCTTGAAACCACAAAGCCATCACAAAATTATCCATTGGCTGTTGATCACAAAGTAGTAGTTGCATAGCAAGCACAGGAATAATCTTAACTTCTCCCAGTGATCATGCATAGCACCTGACTTTGGAAAGCATCAAGGAGTTTCAATGCTTTTTCTGAGGCAGAGAACAATGCTTTATTCCAATAACTCAGAACTTGCTGAATATATACTTGTAGGGTGTATTCAGGGTAGTCTTACTACACCCCCATTTAACTTCTGCCAACCTTTTAAGAATGGGGCGTCTATTCTTTGCTCATGACGCGACATGCTCAGCATGCTTGGTCCATTTCAACCTAGAAAAGATGCAACCCAGATAAATTGAAACTTCATCATGAAACATATGTTGCAAAGTGGTACACCTATAAAAAAGGTAAGAGGTAAAGGGTTGCCTGTTTAAAGTAAAGTATTAGGAAGTAGTTTTCCTTAAATTTATTATCATATTATTTTCCATACAATAGCAGTGCAACCCTTCAAGAGTCAAATTCAGGATGTTAGTTAGCTGATTTTTTTTTAACCTGTAGCACTAAATAACAAGGTCATACACAAAAAGAACTGTATCAGACAGCCCATAAGAGGTCAATATGTTGGGGAAATCATAAATAAAGACATTGAATAAAGTAGGACTAATCAGAGTACATTGTGGCAAACCAGTTTCGTTTTGTTTAAAACTAGACACGCAATCACCCAAACGAGTGGCAAAAAAGTACTGGGAAAGAAAATTCCTAATCCATGAAAGCATATTGTTGCACACATCCAGGGTCTGTAATTTTTATAACGTAGCTAGAACAAAGCATCTCTGGTCTATGGCATCCTTAATAGACTGGTTTAAAAGTGTAACCATGTTGGCTTGTTGATTGACATTTTCTAGATCTATCCTGTGTTGGGATCAAAAGATTATAATTTTCAAGATATCAGTTTAGATGAGTCCTGATTATTCTTTCCATGATCTCAGATAAAACACTTGTCAATGAGATAAGGCAGTAGCTGTTTAAATCTTCAAGTGGTTTATACTTTTTATGTATAGGTACAGTAATTGCTTTTTTCCAAATCACAGAAACACCAGAATTGCTGAATACATGGGTAATAGCTACTGGTGATATACTTTTAAAACTTTCAATATAATTGTTACTTTTATAATATAATTATTAATTTGGCATATTGATTTGTTGATTGAACTGTTACTTTAATATAATTGTTACTGTATTTTTGTTATAAGTAAGCATGTCTGTGTTATAAGTATTTTGAAAATTGAAGAAATATAGTAATTGGTAACTAATTTAAACAGCATATCGAAATAAAAATAATCGTTTTTCCTTCTTAAAAGTAACATGTTTTATGACATATTGTTTCAGTAATTTTGTGAATTAGAAAATATAGTAGGATAATGGTATCGAAGTCTATTCGAACTAGGAATTATTATGGCTTCTTTTGTGTTTTTGCTTTAATTTTGTATGCACGTGTGCATGAATTTTATTTGAAAGTTATTCTTTATCTGTCTATGTTACTTGCTATTTAAAAATTTATGAGATTTGTATAAATCAGATTATTTTTACAGTCGGAGGTAATATTTATTGGAGAAAATGCAGTTTTGGCTCCAGATTTCCTTTTTTACATGGGGCAACTATTATCCATACTTCATATGGATCAGACAATTTTATCTGTATCAGCACTAAATGAAAATGGTACGTATTTATTCAGTGTCTGATATCTGTATTAATTAAAACAAAATGTAGCTTAGGAAGTGAAAATTACTAAAATACTTTATTTTTGTTGTATAGTGTATTTGAATTTTTTCATGTTTAAGGAGTGTGATTGAAGATGCATACAGATAGAACCTTTCACTAATATGTAATAATGTTATGTAAATCAAAAATTGAGAAATACCAACTTTTAATGCAGATTTCATCCGAAGTTCCTGTGAAGAGAAAGTGTGCATGAGAATTTCGTTTTAATAGAGTTGTTATGCTGAAGAGTATTTCATGGTTATGCACTTATTCATATTAGAATTTACAAGCAATTAGATATTAACAGATCAATTAAAAGAATTGTGTATTGAATCTGTTCTTCCTCTCCTTCCTATGCGATCTATAATAGGTACTATAGATCACAATTTTGATGAATGGAACTGAGTTTTTTGCATCATTTTCACATGTATAAATGATTACCTTTGGGAAGTTTATGAGTTTTCTGATTCAAAGAAAATGCAATTTAATGCTAGTTTATGGATAAACACATTTTTAAACCAGTTTTCCTTTGTTTTGTAATAACATTTCATTATATTTGAAAAATAATTCCATTCTACTAGATTATGCAATTGAAAACTGAAGGTATATTTTATTTTATTCTGTAGTGAATAAGGTTTATTTCCTTGGAAAATGGGTCTTAACCTACAGTTCCCATATATTCTTACTGACTTTTTATGCACAAGAATTTCAAGATTTCTCAGGATTTCATAGGGACATAAAACTATTAGATTTATTCTCTAGCAATATAATATTTCATTAAAAAAGTAGATTTATTCTGTAAAAACATAATATTTTATGAAAATAGTTTGAATTAAGTTGCCATACTTTGAAGTTATGTTAATCAATAAAAGATCTTCTTCTGTTGCAAGGCACAAGGCGTTCATTTTTAAAAGTTAAAAGGAATTATTTATTGCTAGTCAGCTAGCAATTTAACTTAACTTTGAAACTTGAAATACTGTAAAACTATATGACTATATAATGAGCTATAAGGAAAATGAGTAGAAGCATTTCTCATATATTTTGACAAGAATGATAAAGATGCTTTAGAAGAAATTATAAGAAAATTTGTTGATATTGATGTATTTAATTTTAGATGCAGCTATTTATTTTTTTCACTTTATATAATGGGCTTTATTTGTAGTATTTGAATGAATGCCGCATATGAACATCATAGAGGGGAAATTTGGTTATTCAATTGTTAGTATTGTTGGTTCAATTGTTAGTAGTTTTAATCTTAAGTTAATATCTAGGTTTTAAGTTCATTTCCTTTGCCTCTGGTGGTGTTAATTGTTGTAATATCTATCCTCAGAAATAATTTTTAGCTGAAAAGAACTTTTGTGTTAGTTCTAACTGTAAGTTTTTAAAGGAAACATGATTGATTATTTTATTTATTTACCTATTAATGGAGGATGATTTAGAAGTAAGAATTTAAAAAAATATAAAATATATCTTTTAAGATCATTAGTAGATATTAAACTCTGTTTGGTGGTAATTTCTTAAAAAATAGCCTCATATACTACTCTTTCAATTATAATAACAATATTATAGTGACTGTACATGTTTAATATAAAAGTTAAGATTAGAATTATTCATTTTTGTTTCAGAACTTTTTTTTTGTTACTTTTAATTTATAATTTTAAGTTATTAAATTTCCATTACTTGTTGATTTCAGTTTAAATTGAATTTATCATGGGAAACAATTCTACAAACTAATTAAAATTAAAGGAATATTGGATATAGAAATAATAATAAAAGCAACAAGCATGTACATAAAAAATAATAAATTAATAATAAATTCCTTTATTTTTTTATTTTGTTTATTTATTGGTCTGAAAATAAATAAAATGCTTAGACTGATAGATTGTAAAGAAGAATAATAAATTATGAAGATTAGAGTTTTTTTTTAAGTAATGTAGAGTCTTACTCATTTAGGGAGCATAAAATGTAAACCCTACTAAAGACAGGATAGTAAATTCTCGCTGTGTCTTAAAAAACAGATGACTGCCAATGAAGGGAACGACATTTTTTTTACCAATTTTACCAACTGCACAGAACATGCACTCACTTGGTGCTCACAATTTAACCACCTTTTGTGGCTAAGTAACTTAAACACAAACAGTATGTACGATCAGAATAAATTACGTTTTAACTACGCAACTGGCTCCTGCTTCAATCTAACAAAGCCAAGTCTAGAATATCAATATAAATATTAATAATTCACTATACATTATAATAAGAAAACTCTCTGCATTTCATCTCCAAGCAACGGAAATTCAATTTAAAAACATTGAAAAGGTATTTTCAGAATTAAAAAAAATGTACAGAATTTTTTATCCTACTTGCTTTAAACACAGTTAAGGAAAAACTAAATCGCAAAAATGCCGAAATCAAAAGTAAACTTTTTAAGTATTGAAAAACTAGTTATTATTATTGATAAAAGATCTGTTCTACTGCAAACTCTTCAATTCTACCTCTTAAATACTATTTCAAAATTTATTGAGATTTTGTGTGTACATCATTTAAATTTGTATTTTCACAGAAAATTGAAATCAGAGAAAAAAAAGATCTTTTCTACTTTGAAATCAGAAAGGAAAAAAAAGTTTCTTAAAATTTAAAAAAAAAAAAAAAAAAGATTAGTACAAAATAAAATCTGTATAATAAGGAGTTTTCATTTTGGGATAATCTTTTTATATATTTATTATAATTTTTAATGCCGCTAAATTGTAATGCATATTATAATTTTATTAAGTGCTATTTTATTTTTGTACAGTGCAGTGAGTCAATTTTTCTTTCCATTTAAAAAAAGAAATGTTTAATTTAAAAATTTAAATACATGTATTACTTATGTAATATGTGACAGAGTGATGTGATTAATAATATTTATACTTTTAATTTTTTTTCTTTATAGTGTGATGTGATTAATGGTATTTATACTTAATTTTTTTTCTGTGTATTTTTGCCTAGGTTTTAAAAGTATGTCAGGTGATCCATCACTCTCATATCGGGCTGAAACCTTTTCCAGTTTAGCTGTGCTGGTCCGAAAAAATTTTTTCCAGCGTTCCTGGTGTAAGAAACAGTATGTTTTTATTCATAACTTTTTTATCTGTTATTAGTAACATAAAAATTAATGAAGTAAAACTGTTTTATTAAAAGACCACTTTTTTGTTCCATATGTTTTTCAACTCCTGATTTATAAATTGTAAAATAGTTACAAATTAGTGCAATTATTATTATTATTTATTCATTTTTTTTAAAGATTTACCTTTTTTTAATCACTTAAAAAATACAGCTGTGTATAGGTATTTTAAAGTCAGTTTTGCTGGACTGCGCATTCTTAAAAATCATAGGATTTTTCATATGTTGTATGATGATTAACCAAAACTGTTATTATTATATATAGTTTTTGGCTCTTTTTTTGAGTAGATTTTAAGAAATGCAAAGTTAAAATATTGTTTCAGAATATTCATTTATTCAAAACAGACATTTTGCCTAATATTTCATTTTTATTTTTTAAATACTAAACCTATTAAATTAGAATATTATTGATAATTTGAGTGTGAATTTTAAAATGCTCCTTAGTTAATTATTGTGATATTAATGAAATTTACATTTTTTGCATTAAATACCTTTTTTCATAAGTTTGTAAACTTTGACTTCTTATCTTTTTTTGGGGGGGGGGGGCAGTACACTATTCTTTTACAACATTTTAACCATGCTTATTCCTCATGCACATGCCCGTATCCATGTACATTTTACTAGCATATTTTTTGCACTCTTATTTTCATAACATATTTTGGAGAAAAAATACAGAATGTTTCTCATAAAAGTGCTTTTATACTTCTAGTAAAAAATACAAGACTAGATATATTAGACAGAGCCATCCAATTGGAGAAGTGAAGAAGTTTTTTTAAGAAAGATGATTATATATGGCTATAGTTTTTAGATTAAATTCAAACTTATAGACATTTGATACCTTTGTAAACTTTTCAGAGGGTATATTTAAATAGTTTACCCTGGAGGGTTGGAAGTAACCATTACTTGATATAAGATACAATAGTTTAACCTGAAAATAAGTAGTGAAAGGATCATAAAGAAATGGGTATTAATTTTACTGATTTCAATGAAGAAGAATTAAAAAAAAAAGGTACTGGGATTTCCAATAGTGCAAATGGTTCTGATTCTGATTTAATTTATCAAGATGCTAAAAGTGATAATGAATCTGTACCTTTTTCTCAGTGATTCATCAGAAAAAAAATTAGGAATTAATTGTTTAATTTATTATTACAAACTAATTATTTAAATTATTATGTAATATTAAATTAATTTGTTCTCATTTTTAAGAATTTCATTTATTTACTTTTTATAAATATCGCAACTAATAATTTATTTAATTTTATTTTATTTTTAAAATAAACATGTCTGGAATAGAATTAATTAAATTAGTTTACCAAAAATTAAATCAGAAATTATTCATTTAATTTAATTTAATTTTTGTTTCACGAGAAAATTTTAAAATTGTGAAGAATGTGTATATTAAATTTTAGAGTATTAAATCTTTCTTAGGAAATCATGGTTTCTGTTAAATCAAGGCACTCTAAAATAACAAATACAGCTGCTTTAAAATAAATGAATATTTTTTTCTATTGTGATTTTAGATTAGTAGAAAACCTTAAAAGTACATGGCAAAATTTGGTATTGTGTGCTGTTATTTTTAGCTATTTTCATAGTATTTGATTTGCCTGTATAAGAAGAAATAAACAATTTTACTGATATATTAACTTCATAATATTTGTAAATCACATGCTTATGTTCCCTTGTTACATATGCATTAACTGTATATGTTTTCTATAAGTATATTGACTCTTAATTATTGTTGAGTGTAAGTGTTTGGGAACATACAGTCATGCACTCATATGTGCAATTTACCTTATCCATGGTTCAGAACAAGTGAGGGAAAAAAATGCCTTGACATTTGAAAGCTACAGGCTTAAAACTGAAGTGACAGCACTCCATATCATAGCTGAAATTTAATCACTCAATCATATGCACTTCTCACTCTATCTAGAATCTTCTCACTGTTCTAGTTTCAGGCTGTTATTATTAAACACAGCGAAAAGAAATGCTGGCTGTTATGAAACCAAAACCAAAATTATCAGAACTATGTGGAGACTACCCGTCAATGGTTGTTCTGTACAGGTTCTTAATATATACATATTTAAATTTTAATAATAACTAAACACAGTGAGTCTACTTATGTATAAACCTTAATAATTATAGGACACAGTGAGCATCTTTTATAGTCGTACCTTCAATATTTGATAAAAAAGAAATAAATTTATCTACCTGGGTGATGAACGTGCTTCTTGAGGAAAATCCGTTTTGTTATACAGCAGGATACATCTTCATATACATCTTGAATAAGAGCACAACTATGACACTGGAAAATTATACACAATGCAAATTAGAATTAGTAGAATGCTAAAAATCAGCAGGAGCAAAGTTAAGGATCCATCACATACGCAGGAAAGCAGGCATCTGCCCGTTATAGGCATCCGCCCATCTGCAGGCGTTTACAAGAAAAAATAGAAATAAAAATAGTAAAGTTATTTACAGTTCAAAGTTTAGTGGATAGCTGTTGCTGTTTATTGAGGGCATTAAGTAGCAGTTCACTTCTGACTCACCACTCAGGGTCAAGTTAATAACAAACTAATTGATGCATTAAATGAACAGATATAAGGCAGCTGTGCCTTGCTGCAACTTACGTAACACATGTAATGTTATTCATATTCCCAGGTTGCAAGAAACCTCCCAAACTCATCTCATCAACTTTGATGCTGAGGAGTGAGCCAGCCTCTCAACCCTAAAAAAAAAAGCATAATAGGGAATCTCGGCTATTAGTTATTAAAGAGAGTTTGCCTTAATCTTTTTTTTCTGTAACCTTTTTCTTTTTTAAATTTCTTCACTTGCTTCTTGAATTCACTTTGATATCATTAGCAACATGTTATCTCAACTTTTTTGCTCATCATATTTCTTATTTATCACAATAAGACTTAATAATTTTTTTCATCTTAATTTGATTTGTTAAATGAGATATGTATAATATATTAGTGATCTTTGTTAAATGTAATTATATGTTAATTGTTAACCAGATTTAGTTTAAATTATTAAAGATATATTGATACTTGTATTTTTGGTAATTATCCTGAATATTTTTGATTTAGATAGTGCACAATTGATCTTTTTTATTGATATTATTAAAAATGTATTTTTAGGTATTTGATCGATCCTTTGTACATTTCTTCAAAAATAGTCGGAGACAGTTTAATACCAGACGTATCCCGTGTGGCTTTAGCTGCTCCCATGGAAAGCAAACATTCAAATCAAGATGCATCACATGTCTTCATGTCATATGATAGAACCATTACATAGTATGTTTGTGCAGTTTCATGAATTAATGTTAAAAGTTTATTTTTCAAAATATTCTCGTGCACTCGGGAATAAGCATCTTTTTTATGCTAGACTGTAACTATTTTCTTTCAACTTGATGGATTATTTAGTTCCAATATTAACGTAGTTGAAGTGTACTGTGATAAACTTTCAAGAAACTGAATTTTGACTTCACTGTATATGATCCACAAAAGAAAATGGTTTATATCAAAAAAAGTAATTGAAGTTGATTAATGAAATGAAAATCTTTTTTAGATAGAACAGCTATTAAGAGATGCGAATTTAATTCTAATTTAATCTTTAGAAAGGAATTTATATTGAGGGTTTATTAAATCAATATTGTTATTTTTTCAGTTGTGTCAAATAATAGTGTTTATATATGATAAATTACAATCCTATCGTGGTTCAGACTTTTGTCTTGAAATACCTAAATCTTGTCTATCTTGCCTTGAATCTTCCTAAATTAGAATGCATATTGAAAGGGCTGATAATTCAGTTTCAACCTAAAGGACAAACTGCAAAAAAATCTAGGGAAAAGCTGCAAAACCTATAAAAGTCTTTTCACTTGAAGATATGGGTAAAGTCTGTTATATCTGACATTTATGTGGCTACATGGGGTAAGAGTAGTCATTATAAGCAAGTTTACTGCAAAGAAGTTTCACTGTTAAGATTTATTAAAGTCTTTATTAAACTCTGAAGTTAAGTAAATTAGGTTTAATGTTTAAATTTTTGCTATAATATATCCTATAATATTGAAAAAATTACAAGATGTAATACAATTGTATTCGTCTTTTGAAATTATGTATTCGTGCTTGTTTTCCTTTTTTTAGTGAACAAAATATTTTACTGAAGAATCCAGAGAGATTGTTTCTTGAAGATTATGATCATGACCTTGAGATATTGCTGGCATCATCTGTGCCTTTAGAATTTGATGCTTTTATATTAGATCAGTGCATGAAAAGAAAAGAACATTTTCATGAAAAACGTATTGAAGATTTACCTCACTTTTTCAGTAATACATCAAAGTAGGTATTCAAATAATTTTGTTTAGTCTTCTTTCTTTCTTTTTGATGAGGAAAGGTTTGCCAATTTATGTGTGTTTCAGTAATAATATTAATTCAAACTTATAATTGCTATCTAATTGTGTATGTGGAAATGAAATAATCTGAACACTAGAATGTAATTTTCTGAAATAGTTGAATAGTACATTTGATAATAGTATGTAAATTATAATATGGATGTTAATTTTATGAGCTGTGTAATTAAAACATCTAGAATAGAAATTATTTTTATTTTTTATCTGATCAAGTATTATAGGTTCTTTGTCATAAATTCAGACATCAGTTTTATATTTCAAGCACAGACTGGCTGTATTTCAGTATACAATATTTACCTTACCTTGGAATAAAAATGTTGTATTTTTGGCTGTATTTCATTATACAATATTTACCTTACCTTGGAGTAAAAATGTTGTATTTTTAGAACAATATACTTTAGAGGGCATCAGAATAAGTTTATGTCTAATTTTATTTCTGTTATCTGTTTCTCTCCTCCTTACCAGCACATAAAAGATGTTTCCTGCTACATTTTTAGGTCAATTTTTTTTTTCTGTGAGAAGTTTCCCTGAATAATTTGAATAGAATTAAAAAGTGTATATTAGTGTAATTTTAAATTCAGTTCTTTAGTGATCATAATTGGAATTTCTAGTAGTAAGGAAAACTTTTAAAAATTATTTTCTGGATATTCTCTGAAGATACTTACTTTAGCTTTATTAGAATTCTCTTCCTTTCACATTTCCTATATCCTGAAAGTTGACTTTGAGTAATAATATAGTTGAAGCGATTTATTGTGACTTGTGGGCATGAATTTACATTTTGGACTCTTCAATACTAACATCAAATACTGAAATACAGTACAAAGTCCGAGATCCGGACCTCGTCGGGACTTCGGCAACTCCAGATTGGGATTTTTCTGGATATTAGATCATCAATTTAAATCTAGTAGCATAGCATGCAGAAATTATAAAATTTAAAAAAATATGAAATCGTGATTTATGAAATAATGAACATTTATGATCTAAAGAGTATCAAAAAAAAAAGCCTAATATTTATTTGTTTACTCTATTAAACATTTCTTTTAATGTAAGTTGTTTAAGTTGCTTCATTTTTTGTGTTAATACTTTCTCTTTAATTTTACAAACAGATATAATTTCCTGTTCAGTTTCAAAGTTCCACTGTACAAGTCCTGTAATTGCTGTCAAGAATTTCGACTAAATTGTCAATCGAACTTTTTTCGTTTTCAATAACCTCTGTGTCACTTTTTTTACTATTGGTAGCAGTATTTTCTGGATTTAGAATACAGATTTTGCCATCCATTAATTGATTGACAATTGGTGCATTGTCGTTGCAATGAAAATCTTCCATTATATCTTCATTTATTTCTGTTTTCCCACATTTCTTTATAAGATCCTTATTAGAAAAATTCACCTTTGGTTTGCGATATCGAAAACTCAAATTAGTGGCTATCATCTTCATCATCCTCACCATGAAATATGGTAGCTGGCTGTAAATTACATCCTCCCACAATCTTGTGATGCTCCACACAGCAAATTTTATGCTAAAATAGCACTTTTTGTTTACTGAACATCTAAACATGGTGTCGCTTTGTAGATCCTTTTGCAGCTCCAGTATTAGAAACACTTTTGGACATAATTGAATGTTCAAGCTTTAATTTTCATAAAATTGCTGTAATATTAACAGTGTGCAAAAAATAACAAGCTGGATCAAATTAGAAAATTACGGAACAGCACAATCTGCTTTATTAACTGAAAATTCTTAAAATAAGTAACGTATAACTTTAGCCTAGCTTAATAGTGTATGCTATACAGTATTGGTTATGTGTCATGAAATTGGCGACAAAAGACAAGTTGTTCCGCTAAATTTTGTCTTGCTTCTATCATGTACTGCATTAAGCTTGAATTGTATTAATTCAGTTATTTATTATAACATAATATCTATTTCTTGCATATGTTTAAGGTTAATTCAATCCTACATATACTTAAGGCTAAACTCCTACATATAGTACTTAAGGCTAATGGAGGGTCGGCGCTAGATACCACAGGATGTCTCTGCGGTTCCTAAGTTCTGCTACAAAATGCTTCCCTAAGTTCTAAATTTTTGCCACCCATAAGCTTTAGATCCCAGTGCTTTCCCTGAATTATAGAAATTTTGTCATTTCTTAATTTTGTCTTTGAGTGCTTCTCCAAATTTCAAAAATTTTGATTTATCTATATTCTGCAGCCCAGTGAAGCCAAATGAGCTCTGACACTGGTTCTAGGTTTATGTGAGTAACGTATCAGTTATTCTCAATTCAAATAGCACTAAATGTATTTGGCCTATGAGCTTCATTAACAAAATCTGTTTTTAGCATATCAAAATTAATTTTTGTTAAATTTTTCCTCGTCAGTATTTCTTAGTGCATTTAACTCAAATCTGTAATCATCGCCAAGCGTAATGTCGGCATAAAAGGTTGCCATATTCTCTGTTATTGAATTGCTAATAAAAAAAAGTGTTAAACATTGCTTTATGAGTCATTATTCAAGTTGCCATATGTTGATAAACATCCGGTGATGAAAACAAAATATAATAAATAATAATTCACCAGGTTGGCGTCAGATGTATAAAATACCAGTAGGTGTAAAATGAACGATGTATCTATGTAGAATGTTTCGCTTTGAGATGTATGCCAAGCAGATACGCAGATACGAAGCCAAATTATTGATCTCACAAATGTATGCTAAGATATTTGTCTCTTCAAGAATGAGGTATTTTATTTAGTGCCTAAGTGAAATTAAGAATCAGGGCTCTCCACGTGTTTTATTATAGGAGGAAAAAATCAAATGTCCATGTGTAAAGCATACAACAACAACAACAAAATGTTTGTGGCTTTGAAGTCCGGATTTTAGATAATTCCGGATATTGGACGTCCGGATCTCAGGGTTTGTACTGTATAGTATACTGCATCAGAAATGTAAATGTTTAAGTTTCAGTTTTTGTTATCAAATGTATAAAAGTATATATTCACAGATAATTTTTGAAATCTCATGTGTCATAGAAAATTTCACATACATTTCATTAGTACCTAAGTGTTATATCAGTGAGAGCAGGAAGTATGTGTAGGAGCTTGTCAAACATTTCATGCAAAGATTTGAGAATGTTAGTATGACAATTTTGTTAGCTCTTCGGGAAAACAAAGATATGCCAAAGCAACATAGATTTTTAGGATGGATGTGTGGATCTCACAGAGAAAAAAGTATTAAAGTGTAAAGAAAATTGGTAAATGCTGTGCTGATGCAGAATAAAGGTAATCATTACAATTATTGAGGAGTAGTGCTATTTATTTAAATAAAACAGCTAAGTGAGTGGAAGAAGTCTGAACATCTTTGTCTATAGATGACATAAGTATTTAATTAATGTTGTCTTTGTTATCTTTGTCTATACTAGTTATCTGATGACTTAGAAGCCATGTAGTTCATGATATTCATTTTTAGACATATAATGTGCAAAATATGATCTGTCTGTAGAATTTAATGGCATTGCAAGGAGGCATTCTGTTGACAAACGTGATTATCTGGAAGGAGCTTTATACTTCTGACAGATTTACATCTAATATCTTACGAGATCTTCAGACTTGTACAGCCTTAAAAAGTTGGTGAATCATAAGTCCCTCTTTTATTTCCAGTAGTCCAAGACGCACTGCGTTTGTGGCTTTCTGTCTCTCTACACGACATGATTGTCTTGCCACCCACCCACCTGCACCGCAAAGGCATTTTTAAAGGGATCCTATTTGCCCACTTTATGATTCTGGAGAAGAAATGAACAGGGACTACCTGCTTCGAGGTTTGGCTCTTGGTGGTGTTACAGAGGGGTTGAGTGATACTGGGAGGCAAGAGCACTCCTTAGGCTGTGATTTTGGTGTTTTTGTTCTCAGTTCTATTGTCTGTAACCTCTTTGTTTATAAGATTTTAGTTCATTGTAACTTTTTGCCTAGCCATTGAAAATAAATTTTTGACAGATAACATGTGGAATAATAGAACAATATCATGTTCAGACTTCTTCCACTCACTTAGCACAGTAAGTCACAAACTTTTGTTGGCACAAGTGCTTCCACAAGGGAGATGCTGAGGATTATTTAAAGTGCATTGGATATTATATCTAGATTGGTTCAAAAGGTCCTTGACCTCTCATTATAAATATTATTTATTCTAACAATGAGAGACTTTGCATATACCATTGTTTAGGGTAGATGTGTTTGATCTTCACTGAAGCATTCATCTAAATTATAAGAAAACATACTAAACACAGTAAGTGGAAAGGAGAACCGCTGCATCATAAATCACATACAAGAACAGAAGTTTGCTGCATCAGAAGGTGAAAGATCTGTGTGACAACATCACAAACAGCCTATATGATACCCTAGTCAGTACTTTGAATAAAATGGACTGATGTCATAATTTCTTTCGTATTGAAGAACATAATGGGCATTATCAGCATCTTCTTCAAAAATATACCTTTTATTTCTTCCATTATTGATTTTTCGCTCATATAGGCAAATACTGTATATTAAACTACCTCACTGTTTCTTCTGTGACAGATTCATCAGTTTAGCATTCTGGAATGCTTTCCTCATTTTGCAACTCATTTTACAATAATTCAGATGTATATATTTTTGTCTTTAATCATGAATGATAGAAAGTTATGTGATTAAATTTGTTTGTGTAAAGTTTTTTGTCATGCTGTTTGCTTGCATCTTTGAATGTTTAGAGTATATGATTTTTAGGATTTGTCTTTCGTAATCTGTTGGTTGGACATGGGATACTTATTTCATTCTCATTCAGTTGCAGATTCATTAGAGAACTTTCTCTCAGTTATTGGCCTTTTCCAGCCCTGTGAAAGCTTTTCTTAATCCTACTTAGCTGTTCATATGTTGCATGCACTTAAAGTCGAGATATTCTTATACTCTCCAGGGATTTGTGAAGCTGTAATTTGCTGTTATAAACTGCTCTTTTGTTCAAATTTTGCTTTTTAAACACTTTTTCTGCATAATATCTCTGACTCTCATTAATGTTTTTTTTTTGTCATGCTTTACTAATTGTTTGTACATTTGGTTCTTAGTTAGGTTTTATTTCTTCCGCCAGACATTTCATCGATAATCTGATCAGTGAATTAAGGAATCATAAAAACATGCAAAGTCTATTGGCTTGTTTACATGTCTGCAAATAAAGTGCTAGATGAAGAAAAACACGATACACTAATGGGAGGAGTTTGGAATCAATTCAACATAAGACGCCCAATAAAAATGATTAAATTCTATGAGAACAAGTGAATTCATCAACAATGAATGTTTGCTGGCATCAACACTAGCCAGAAGTTGTTAACAACTTTAAAGGATTCTATCAAATGACAATAAAGCAAAGGAAAGTACACAAAATAAATTTTCAGTGAAGAATTTTCAGGTATGAAAGAAGGTGACATTAAAGAACTAGTCAAGAGTGATGATCATGAAATGGCAAATGAAGAATTAGATGATCTTGTAAGGTTTTAGTTTAAACTAACAAAGTTTTATTTTAATTTCCGCTTTCCTATGATTTCTTATTTCAACTTCCCGTTAGAATGAGCGCGCGTTTCAGCTTTATGCTAATTTGAAGTGGAGCCAAGTTTTGGTATTTAAGGTTAGCGAGGAACTTCTCGGTGTGAGAGAGCTTTCAGACTCAGATCACTGCTGCTCTGTTCGATGTTTGCCTGACTAGCTAGTATTTAAATTTTAAGCCTTAGCACTGTTACTCTATTACTTATTGAAGTAAATCTAAGTGCGTTAGTATTAGTTAAATCTTGCTACGCACCATTTAGCATAGAGGCCGACCTCATGTTTATAGCTCTATGAGCAACGACTACTTAATTTCTATTTTTATTTTAAATTATTTGATTGTTCAAAGTTATACCCAAGTGTGGTCACTATTTTCTGTTATCCCTCCCGAGTTGGGAAGTTTCTGTAAATATAGTGGTTTAATAAAAGAGGATTTTAAATCCTTCTTACGTGCAGTTATTCTCCCACTTAACCACAGTATTCTATCACAGAACATAGCTGCATTCAGCTCCCTGTTCAAGATCGGGACTTTAACCCCTTTACGAATATGTTCGCCAAGAGTATGCATAGAACACTCAGTCCTGACAATCTTATAACACCAGCCAATGGTGAAAGCAGTGAAGGAAATAAAGGCCATTTAATGTGTAAGAAGTTACAAGAACTGTTAAAAAGGGCACAAGAGCTCTCTGATTTTAGAATGAAGTTTGATCCAAATGAAGAAAGAAGAAAACACATCATGAAAGGTACAGGAAAACTTTCACTTATTGCTGCAAAATGTTAAATGAGTTGCATCAGACATTGTACCAAGCAAAAATCACCAGCTATTTAAAAACAATAGTAAAAAAGTGTGTCATGTTCCTACTTATTAAGCAGTCCTTTCAGTTAACATTCGTTTCATTTCCCACTTTGAATTACAATAATGTTTTGTATATATTTTCTTAAAATGAAATATACCTAACATGTTTTTCCCATAGAAAGTTAATTTTGCAGAACACTATTTTATCATATGTGCAATATGTTTATGACATAATTCCTACATTTGGCAATAATTAAAACTGCAATTGCTTATGTGATGATACATTTGCATTCTTTCATTTTTTTTTTGGATGAAAACTGGGTGTAATTTCTTTTAAACAATATTACAGCTTATCTAATAAAGTATTGGCAGTTTTTTTCCATCAAGCATCTGCTGATGACGTGTCTACTATTCAAAACATATGCCAGTGTTTTGGATTATTTTATCACCCTTTGTATCCCATGAGAGGATTCTACAAAGGAGTCTTAAGGTAAGTTTCTAAAATTTTCTAAAACAGGGTTATTGTTGAAGTGTGAGTAATGATTAATGTGTAAATATTGATCCTGGTTAGGAGGTTCCAGTAGTTTATGTTACTCAAAATAGAAAACAGACTGCAAACAGAAGTTTTTATAAAAGTTTTTCTAATGAAAAATATTGAAGTTACTAAAATTCATAAGTAAATCAAATTTGAGGTTTTAAATAACATATTTATGTGTAGAAGTTTTGGAGTTAACTATGAGTGCTAAGTGAGTCAAATTGGAAGAAATCTTGGTGCTCTTATATATATATATACTTCTGACTCTTTTATATATATCCCAAACGGCTATTAGTCTCAAAATGACATTTTCTATTGTTTTACTTTTCAAACTGTTGCCGGCAAATAATATCGCCATGTATTGTATTTAAAGAAACTAAAGAATGAAGAATCTGCATGAATACATGAATATTTCTCGCATTGTGAAAAAACAACAGTATTTAGAGCCATCCAATTTGAATAATGTTATCCTCCAACCGAACATGGGCACTTAGAAGCCCGGATTTTAAAGTTTTAATTTATTTTATTATCTGTTTCAAATTTTGTAAAACTTTAACAAATTTTTGATTAGCAAACTCAAAACTTTCAAAGGGAGCAGTGGCAACATTGTACAGGGAAAAAAACATTCTGTCCAGCGCACGAGACTGTATCTGAAATTCTAAAGATATGCTGCTTTTAAATATTTTGTGATATTGCCATTGAATTGAATTTTATGTGGTTTAAGTGTAAGAACATGGTATTTAATAGATAAGGGTAGCATGCAAAATGTTAAACAAAAGCCCTTTTGAGCATAATATAAAATAATATTTTTCTTTTTTTAATGTGAATCGTATAGGCTCTGCTGCTATTATTGTTATAGCATATAGCACATTTCTTGAATCAATTCCTCCACCCTTTGTGCCATTGAGTCTGTCTCAGTTTGAACAAGACAGATGCTTGGCTTTTCATTGCAAACTTTGGAATGTGCACGGTTTTATGCAACGAACATTTCTCTTTCTTAAAAAGGAAACATTCCTTTATGGATATCTTCCACATGAAATTCTTTTGCCTCCTCTCTCCCCCCCCCCAAAAAAACCGCAGACAGTAGCAGCTGCTCCTCTCTTGTATAGTCATCAAGTTCTATTGACACATTCAAACTGATTTATGCATGTGCAACTGTCATTTAGTAACTAATGAAATGATTATCTTGAATTAGGAGGGTTCTATTACCTATTAACACATACATAGAAAGTATTAGCTGCTATTTTCAAATATATCATGTCAGTTTGTGACTTATTTAATGTCTTTCTCCTTATTAACTATCTTAATTAATTATTTTAAAAATTTCAACTTAATCAGATTGATTTTAACTTGATGAAAGGGTTTCTATAAAATGGTAATGTAATTTAACTTTTGTTTACAAATGTAGCTTTTTGTTTTTTCACTTTGCAGGTGCATAATAGTTTATAAAAAAATATTTATACAGCTATTAAATTTGAAAAGAGTATTCTATGCTTGCCATTTTTATGAATTCTGCAGAAATAATCTCATTTTTTTGAAAGATGAGTAAATTCTTGCATTTTAATTACAGAGTTTATAATTTAATTTTATGTTCTCTGAATGTTTATGACACTAAAAGATAAAATCATAATGCCATCGCTATGATAATTAAACTTTGCCTGTTATGATTCAAAAGCAAAGTAAAATATTAAATCATGATGCCATGATTACAATAATTAAACTTTGCATGTTATTGGTTGAAACCAGAGTCTGTTAATTTATTTATTGTATTGAAAAGGGCTTTTGGCTGTTTTGGTAATCCTATAGCAGAATTGGTTTGCTGTTATATTTTCTTATGTCTTAAATGTGGAGTCACTGTCAGTCAAATTAAAAGTTCATGTATCATGGCAGGATATATCATAACTCTTACTGCTAGTTAGTATTCATTTCCATTCATTTGGGAAAACTACAAAGACTTTATATGATATGTTACAGCAATACGTCTGCCTTTACATCTTGCTAATTGCTACTGCATCATGAGCAGTACATATAATGAGTAGAACAGAGAAGGGTTAGAGTATGATTGTCATGTAATGATTTCTTAGAAAGGTATCCTGTGCTCTGTTTTCTTTATACATTTTGTACAGTCATCGAAATGAATGCTATTTTTTCACCATATGTGCCGTTGTTAGTTTTATTAGATATTATAATGTAAATTGAATTAAAAATGTTTGTTTAGATATTTTAAGTAAGCCACATGAGGCCTCCAGGTTTGCATCGTAGGTGTAGTAGAATGGTATATGAATAATATACATATTTGGGAATATTTTTTTTTTATTTATTCTTATCTTTCATACTATAGCAAAACACTGTTTATAAATTTAAAGAAAATGCAGAAAATGGTAATAATTAAATCAAAAAAGGGGATCAACAACAAATTATCCAAATTCTTTGGTCTTAAGGCTAGCAGCCAAAGAATTTTCAACAGAGCTATGTTTCTGAATTATACCAGGATGATTATAAATCCTTGAAATAATTCAAAAGAAAGTGCCAAATTAAAAAATATATTAAAATAAAAATGATTAATTAAAGGCCAATAAAATTGTAATCAAGTGTAAAATTAAAAAAATAAAAATTTCTTAACTTAAAGTGGCATCAATTAAAAATGCACCTCCTTCTTTTGCCACCAATTATTGCCAAGTATAAAAGTATGAAACACCAATAGAGTCAAAAGACTAAAAAAATATTTCCATAAAAAGGTAAAATTTTTTGATTTCTTAATTCTTAAAGAAATGAAAATTTTCTTTTTAATTTTTTCATCTGCAATATTTTACACACAAATAAAACAGAATGAAATTTAATCTAAGCAGGTGGCATAAAATTACAAATATCATCCAATATCGCAAAAAAATTTCAGTTTTTGAATATAACAGATGTCACATAAACGCTATCAAATATGTCTCTAAATAGGGGGGAACAGTGTCCCGCTGATGCTAATTTCTCCATTTAGCTTTGTCCCACAATTTGGGTATGGCATCCAGTATCGGGGGATCTACAGAATTATAACTGAGATTCACAGTGAAATGTTCATACCCAGCAAAGCAGCATATATAGCAGAACAATCGGGAACAACTACCAGAAAACATTCTTTGCTTTTCCGGCATAACCCCCAAATACCCACTGTTCCAGTAGAACATGTTTAACGCTTTTTTTTTTAATGAATAACCTTTAAAATAGCTGTTCCAGTCTAGCGTTGTACTATGGCTGTTTTCTAATTGAAGTTTGCAAAATTCAATCAACGTCAATTCCTGACACCACAGATAGATAAAACAAACGACACTGAGGAAAGAAAGACGTGAGCCTTCAAACCATGTTTTAGTTCTCGATCCTTTTCTTTTCACAGGAAGAACGTACATAACAAAGTCATATAGGAGCTTTTTTTTTAGTCAAAAGTTAACTTCATTGGATGACTTTGAGAACAAAGTCTATTGCTATGAATTATTTCTTTGTGCTGAAAGAATCTGGTAGCCTCTACATCATTAGGTAATTGCAAAATTATGTAATCTATTGTATTAAAAAATGGTGGGTTGATATTTACTGTATGGTTCTGCTGGTATTGGTTGTTCTTGAAATCTAGAAGCCCGGTGTGTGAAATAGGTTTTTTGGTAATCCTAATATTGATAATGTTGGCGAAGCTAGCGTTGGGGAAAATTGTGCGAATATCGCCAAATGTGTTGTGTTAAGTTGAGATTTTGGCTATTTTTTGTAATACTAGTAACTCTTTTGTATGGATGGGAGATTTTCAATTGCTGTGTTTGGTTGCACGTGCATAATGTTTTATGAAAATGATGCCTGAAAGGTCATCTGAATGTTTGCTTAGTGTTATAAACAAGTATATTTTTCCAGAGCCGACAATAATTTCAGATTGCTGGAAGGCATACAAATGCGTTTCAGATAAAGGCTTTGGAAGAAAGAGCAAGGAAAATAAAATGTATTTATGGCTTTCTTGGATGCTATTATATGTGTTTATCTGCCATTAACAGCGTGCTGGTGGGAGGTGTCAACGTATGCATGTGAAGAAAAGATATGTTACAAAAGTGATGTGTTATTTATTTATTGGTATTTTTGTTTTAATTTTTGTTAAAAGATTTGTTATTTGAGGTTTTTATGTTGGGAAAGTTTTACTTTTGGTTATTTATTATTTGTTTATTTTTGGTTATTTGTTCGTGTCTGTGTCTTAAGGCAGCAGAGAATTTTTTCTGTTTAACATAATAGTTTTAACTTTGTCTTAGCTTTCTGAAAATAGATCGATGTGTACATGGAGAAAGTTAAATTAGTGCACAGTGCCCAGTTTGTGCAGTTCTGGGATTTTTTTTTTTGAAGTAAGCCGATGTGTACATAGACACCGAATTACTGTAAGTGTTTGATTTCTTGTTTTTTTTTTGTGTAGTGGGTGGAAGGATGGGCGCCATCTTGAAATTGGTGCTGATGACCAATTTCAAGATGGTGTCGATCCTTCGAGGAAAGAAACGATTCGCCGAGCGGTACCGTAGAGCAAAGATTAACCAAATGGTGAAATATGGCGAACCACGATATTTCAAACGTTAAATTCTTAAGCTATGAATTTGGCATATTTTTGTAGCATTTTGTGCCACTATAATGGAATAGTACTCTTAAGTTTTATTAGTCATCAAGATATAATCTGCCATGATTTGACCCCAAAACAAATAATACTGTAAAAATGAAAGAATTCTTGAAATGAGAAACCAGAGAAACCATAGGGTAAATTAAAGCAATGAGCTAAATAAATATTTGAATAAATTTTCAACCAAAGAAAATGCAAAATGGGTAAAAAAAGGTTGTAAATTTAAAGCAACTGCTAGAAAGCAGAAGTAAATATATTTTAAAATAAGAATTTTGACTGATATATATATCTATATATATTCAGTACAGTGTCCGAGATCTGGAATCATTGGGACTTTGTCAACAATACTGCATAGTACTCATTTACTTTAGTCTAATATACTATTTTTAAACGTAACTTTTATTTTATAATTTGTTTTTTATTCTCATAGCTCTGTCATGTAAAGCATTTTTTTTTCTTTTCTGATTTCTTTCCGGTTTAGATAAATTTTCTCCACATTTTAAAATTTTTTTATATTTTGTGCTGTTTGAGCATCAAATATTTTAATTTATTTATTCATGTACAATGAATATGCATTCTGCTATTCTACTGTTATTATTAGAAAGACCTTTTAATTATTCACCATTTATTGACAATCGTAGATAATTTTTATATCAGTGTTAACATTTAAAAGCTGCTTTCTGCTGAGGCTACTGACACTACCGTCCACAAACGAATTCTCGGTGCAACTGACACATTTGGAGAAATGCCTTCCAGATTCTTTTCGTAAATATGTCAAGTGCTGTCAAATAAATGTTTTCGATTTATGATAACACGAGAGATGGCACTTCTAACTCAGCAGCAAGATCTAAAGCTTTTATATCTTCTGAGTTATTTTTTGGGTCACTTAGAGCATCTGCAAGATTCTTACAACTGTTGTTCAAATTTTTCTTATTTTTTAGCAAGTTCTTAATGTCACAAATAATACTGCACACATCAAATCAGTAAGTTAACTGCTCAAATCTTTCTGTCAAAGATATAACAGCAGTGTCTATTACAGTGTTAAAAAAAGTTTACTCTTAATTATTTTGTTTTGCTAATATGAGTTCATGTCTGTTTTCATAAGAAGCTTCTTTTCTGTAGTTCTACATCTGGTATCAGTAGATTGAACAAAACCTCTTACAGATGTAATAAATTCCAATGCTTTAGCTTTTCTAAATCCATTTTCTTGGAACTCTTCAATAGCATTTAGCATTACATTTATAAGTTTTATACTGCTGGCCACCCAAACTGCAACACCAAGAAAGACAAGAGATATCATAACAAAATTTATTTAGTAGATAACATGTTGACCAAATATCAAATGATGAAATTTATAGACTTCTGTGAAGTGTGGTTCCTTCCAGAATCAGTAGCCAGAGTAGCCGTCATTGTTGGAGATCACCACTGCCACATTCCTCGGCATTGATTCAGAGACTTCGGATGTGTTCTTGGGGTACAGCAGACCAAGCAGCTTCCACACGTTGTCAAAGTTGATCTGGTGTGGCAGCTTGGGATGTAATCTGGGTCAATCGTTCAGCAACCATGGGCCACATGTTTTCTGTCGGCGAAAGGTCCGGAGAGCGAGCCGGCCAGGGAAGCAATTCAATCTGGCAATTAACAAGGAACACTTGGACAATGCGTGCCATGTGTGGTCACGTATTATCCTGTTGAAATATGGCTGGGGGCAAGCCCTGAAGGTAAGGAAGGACAACTGGCTCCAACACCTCTGAGATGTAGCGCTGGCTGTTTAAAGTACCGGCAATGCGTACTAGAGGAGTGCGAGAGTGATATCCAATACCGCCCCGTACCATAATACCCGATGCAGGACCAGTGTGACGGTGCAGCATAACTGATCGTTTTTTTGTAAAAACCGAACTTGGAAATCGTCGAAAACTCCAAGCCTTAAATAGCGGTTTGAAGTGGCTCCACAGGCGTGCGTGATGTGCGTCTGCGCTGAAATTCTAATCATTTGCATATCTCACCCCCACTAATGCATGTTGTAAATTTCATGTTATTTGCATGCTTCCTTCAGGGTGTTGCATTTACAGTGGCCAGCAGTGTACTATAGTCAGAACCAGCATGGGTGCCTTGCAACAGTTGCAGTTGCAGTTGCAGTGGAACCCAAGTGTGAGAGGAGCTACCATCATGTGTAAATATGAACAAATATATGCTGAACTTCTCACTGAAACAGCATTCTTGTACTTTAAATTTTTTAAATTGAAATAAAAGGATTACAGATCATAAACCATGAAATAGTCTGATCACAACGTAAAAAGTGTAATTTTAAAAGGGAATCCATTAAGGAGGCCTGCTGAATTGCTGTGTTAATTTTGACATGAACAAGAATATTATATCAGATCAAAGTATGGTTTTGACATGTAAGACATGTATTCTTCTTGAAATACGTAAACAATGGAGAAAGGTTTTCAAACTTAAGACAAGCTTTACAAATGGTCTCCTCGTGAACCCCCACAATCTTTCTAAAGTTCACCACCAAGTACATTTTTAAGTATACTTTTCAAACATTTGAAACTGTATAGCCTAGGAAGTAAACCCTTCCAGATATTTCTACAAAGCGCTTTTTCCTTCCCTCCCCCTTCTAAAATTGTCACGACGCTTCACTGAAAATTATCTTAAGTCTCAAAATGGGATTTTTCATCAAATTACTCTAAGTGCTTTGTTTTACTTTTTATTCAAGTGTCATGGGACCAAACACGTGGAAGTCAGGAGGTGAAAGGTCGGGCTATAAGGCGGGTGATTCTACACTTCCCGTCTAAAATTTTTCAGAAGGTCACACATTTGTTTTGCTGTATGCGGTCTTGCGTTGTCATGCAGGAGCACAATGCCTTTCGACAGTTTCCCTGGCCGTCGATTTTTAAGTGATTGTCGCAATCGTTTTAGTGTTTCACAATAAGAAGTACCCTTCAGCATGAACTCTGTATGCACCTCTGTCGAAAAACAGCTTCATCATCACCTTTCTTGTAGATGGAACAGTTCGGCACTTGGTCGTGTCGGGGAATTGCAATGGTTTCACTCGAGCGAGCTGCGTTTCATTTCAGGTGAGAAGTGGTGAATCCATGTTTCATCTCCAGTCACAATTTTGTCCAAAAACTCATTTCCTTCCCTTTGGTAACGTTGCAGAAATGCAAATGCACTTTCAAAACGCTTTCCTCCGTCAATAGATAGACGTGGCACCCATCGAGCACAAACTTTACAAAATTTAAGGTGATCTGCAATAATTTTATGCACACTTCCATGAGAAATATCCAGTTCATTTGAGATTTCATCTATCGTTATGCGTCTGTTTGCAAGAATGCATTCATTCACGCGAGCAGCAATTTCCGAATTTGTCGGCATGGGATCGATAAAATCTTCATGATCTTTTCTTTCAGCCAGCTTAGTTTTGACTCTTATGGTATTTTCTCCTTGTGTAAAGATGCCTATTGATTTCAATTTCTTAACAGTTTCTACGTATATTATTAACTTCCCAAGAGTTTTCTTTACTGCAAACAATTCATATACCTTCAATTCTCCAGTTTCTTTTACTTTCATACTGTTTTGTACATTCTTAATGAATCTAAGCATCCATGCTACCATTCTTGAAATTTTCATCTATGTCGAAAAATAACGTGCTATCCTTGAATTCATATCACTATCATAGTTTAATACTGAATTTCTGCATAGGCCCTTCCACCATTTGGATTCTAGATTTTCTGAAAGAACATCCTCAAGAATGTAAATGCTGGATTTTCGGCTGCTGGAACGTGGTGCCAGTCTTCAGTTTCTGTCTTTCATATTTCTTAAACCCTGTTCACAACCGTACCAAGTCTCATTGTTCTTAATCCAGTGGAGGGATGTTGTAGAATCAATCCCAAGTTTTTTTCTTTTTCTTTTTTTTTTTAATACACAAATGAAGCTCATCAAGCTCCAATTAAACAGAACAGTAATTCTGGCCTGTAGGATTGGGAATTTTTCCAAGGACTACTGTGAACTTGACTTGAAGAAGTTGTACTTTTACTTACTCCTCACTTTTCAGATTCATGTAACTGCGTATGAATTCGAGGCATCAGTGAAGGTGTGCAGATTGTGTGACGAAGCATCATCTAATTTTACCTTTCTAGGAATATTCTCCGAAGACAATAAAGCAACATCGTTACCTACTTTAAACTTTCTGTTTAATGTCATCTGGAAGTTCAGTATCCCAGCTTGGTTTTTCCTCTGAGGTCTTTTGTAAGTATAACTTTGGAAGAAGGGTGAAAGGGCAGGTAATTCCTGTTGGATCGAATACCTTATGTACAAAAAATAGCAGATTCTGTCTGGTCACTGGGAGCTCTCCTAATTTCAAGCATCACATCATCTTGTAGTTTATCCCACAATTGTTCTATTACTTTTAAAGGCTCAGATTCATTATAAATGCTTTGGTTTCTGTTTTCTGCCATCCTCTTAAATTGAAATGTACATTTGCCATGATTTCAATTGCCTGTGGAAATTCGTGTCTTCGTACCGATGAAAAAATCTGTATCTTCTTCAGAATCTGTCGAAATCACACAATTGTCAATATAAAAATAAGTTAAAAGTTTCTTAACGATACTCTTGAATTGTGGCTGATACTACTTGCAAATCAGTCATAACTCCCAAACGAAAAGGAATGCAGTTTAGTCCGAATATCACTTGGCAGCGTCGAAATTTTTTTTTATCTCTGACTGTTCAGCATCCTTCTACCAGAGAAACTTAGAAAATCTCTGTCATCTTGATTCGTGGGAATTTGTAAAAACGCTTTCCTTATATTTGAAATAATGCTTATCCTCTTCTCTCTAAATTTAAGCGATATTGCTGAGAATAACTCTAGAAAATTTGGCCCTTTTGCTAAACAGTCATTTTATGGATGAAAATGTTTTCTTTTTATTTAATGCATCAAAAACTGATCTAACGGTGTCGTAATGCGGAAGATAGTGTATTTTCTCCTCTACTTCATTATGCTCCGTTATTTGGCACTTCTTCGACCATTTCCGATCTATAACCAGTTTTGGATTACAGCATTATACACTGCATTATACACTGGCCATTAAGAGAGTTTTCATATCTGATCTATGATCTCCAGAACTACTGGACAGATTTTAATAAAATTTGTTGCGAACATAGGTTGATATAAGACAAACAAAATAAACATTCAACCATTATAATAGACACACATGTTCGTGTGTAAGACTCGTGGGAGTTTGAAGGTCTGCAACAGCGGTTGCAGAAGACACAAAAGAAATGCATTTATAGGGGGGGTATGGTCCCCTCTTAAGCCATACATGCCTCGCATCGTGATGTCATACTGGAAGTAAGCCAGTTTATCAGTGCCTGTGACAGTTGGTCCCACTCATTCAGCAACGCCGTGTTCAGTTCCTGGATGGTTCTCGGAGAGGGGTTGCGAGTTGCAATTGCCCTACCCAGAGCGTCCCAGACATGCTCCATAAGGTTGAGGTCTGGAGACCTGACTGGCCAATCTATCCGGCGAATATCCTCACTCTCGAGAAATTCGTCGACCAGAAGAGCTCCATGTGACCTCGCATTATCGTCCTGTAAGATGAACTCGGGGCCCACTGCATACCGGAAAAGGCGAACACAGCGCTCCAAGACCTCATCCGTATACCTCACACCAGTCACAGAGCCTCTGCCAAAGACGTGCAGAGGTGCGCGTCATTACAACATGATGCCTGCCCAGACCATTACGCCGCCACCTCCATAATTGTTGATTTCGCGGACATTAAAGGGTAGTAAGGGTAGTTAGCGGGTCCCTGGCTCTCTCCATATGAAAGTACGGCGAGAATCGGTGTTTCGGCTAAAACGGGACTCGTCGGTCAACAGAACGGTCGCCCATTGCTCCGTACTCCAATCACTATGCTGCCTACACCAAGCTAATCGAACTCTCCTGTCCGTAGACGTGAGCGGGACGGTAACAACTTCTGGCAAACAACCCTCTCTCATGCAGTCTTTTGGAAACAGTCTCCCTTGTTACACGAGTTCCTGTGGCTGCATACAGGTCCCCAGAGAGCTGAGAAGCTGTAGCCCCTCTGTTACGCCTCGCTAAAATGGACAAATAGCGATTTTCTCTGGCTCTCGTGGCTCTTGGGCGACCTTTCCAGCCTTTCTCTTGATGGCCAATCCATCCGGCCAATGTCCTCACTTTCGAGAAATTCTTCTACCAGAAGAGCTCTATGTGGCCTCGCGTTATCGTCCTGTAAGTTGAACTCGGGGCCCAGTGCACCCCGGAAAAGGCGAACATAGGGCTCCAAGACTTCATTTCTATACCTCATACCAGTCCAGAACCTCTGGAGAGGTGTGCGGCCATCCAACTTGATGCTTGCCCAGACCATTACACCGCCACCGCCATAATTGTTGATTTCGCGGACATTGGAGGGTAGGTAGCGGGTCCTTGTTTCTCTTCATATGAAAGTATGGCGAGAATTGGTGTTTAGGCTAAAACGGGACTCGTCGGTGAACAGAACGGTCGCCCATTGCTCCTACTCCAACCACTATGCTGCCTGCACCATGCTAATCGGACTCTCCTTTCCGTAGACGTGAGCGGGACGCAAACAGCCACTCTTCTGGCAAACATCCCTCTCTCATTCAGTCTTTTGGAAATAGTCACCCTTGTTACACAAGTGTCTGTGGCTGCATACAGGTTCCGAGTGAGCTGATAAGCTGTAGCCTATCTGTTACGCCTCGCTAAAATGGACAAATAGCGATCTCCTCTGGCCGTCGTGGCTCTTGGACGACCTTGCCCAGGCTTTCTCTGAATGGATCCAGTATCCTGGAACTGTTTCCATAGGTTACAGACGACGCTGGGCGTTAAATAAATTCTTTGCATATCTGGATTTGCGATTGGTCTGCCTCTAGCTTCTCCACAATTCGCCACCTCATTCCGTTATCTAAACGTTGGTAGTTACTCATTTTTACTTTCCGATGTGAATTTAACCGATTGTTGCAGGATAACACCAAGAAATTCGCGGAGGTGTGCTAGCGAACGCAATTTGTCTTACCATCCACACGCTTATAAAGCCTGTTTTTCTGCTGGCTCCGCCTACACACACGTGTACGTTTACGTACTTGCCGTATAAGAGTTGCATTTTTATCTAGAAGCAGTGGTTTTTCCTTCAGTTTGGTTTTTTTCATGCAGTTCTATAAAATATGTATATTTTCTTAATTTATTTCGCCAGTGTAGTTTTCAAACCTTTCTTCGAATATAAGCCTTTTTTTTTGTTTGTTTGTTGAGAGAATCTCTTTTCAGCAGTGTTTCTATTGACTGGTAAATTGTCCTGATATATTGTACTGTTACCGATAACACAAATCACTTTCAATTCAAGTTTACTGGCACCGTAGACTGCAATGACGCATTATAGGCTAGATAATATTCTGGGTTTGTGATGGCCGGGCAGGAAGGAGACAGTGTTACCAGGTGCTGCCAGTTGAATCCAACGTTGCAAAATACGAAGAGGTTTTCCGCGGCATCGAATATATGGCCATTTTTAAGACTGGCCGAAATTTTGAATGAAACTTTTGATCAAACTGGATTTTGGAGGCAATTTTTTGAAAGAAAAATTATAGTCCGTAAAATACGGTAGGTGACAACCCGGCTTTAGCTCAGTTTCGCCTCCAGTATTGGGAGAAAGCATACTTTTTTTTTCCCAGTTTTTCCCACCCCTCTTCTCCTACCACCAATCTCTCGAGATGACTTTCGGCTCTGCATATTTAGAGTGGTCCCATGCTGCAGCATTCATGCCTTCTCCAGAATTTGAATCCGGAACCATCGGTACGGTAATCAGAGCCACTAACTTCTGTCCCTGATGGGCGGCTCAGCTTAGTTTTATGAATATTTCCGTATGACGGGGGACGGGGGGGGGGCTTTCTCAAGCACGCAACTGCAGGTTTCGCGGGGCTGGGATAGGACAAAGTTATAAAACATGGCTGAAGCTCAGGGCAGGCCCCCAAGGAAATACATATTCTGTCGTGAACGAATTCTTTTAAAATAATTCTTGAATTCTGGAAATACATATTCTGTAATTGAAATGATTCTAGAAATACATATTCTGTCGTGAACGAATTCTTTTGAAATAATTCTGGAAATACATACTCTGAAATAATTCTGGAAATACATATTCTGTCGTGAACGAATTCTTTTGAAATAATTCTGGAAATACATATTCTGTAATTGAAATAATTCTGGAAATACATATTCTCTCATGAACGAATTCTTTTGAAATAATTCTGGAAATACATACTCTGAAATAATTCTGGAAATACATATTCTGTCGTGAACGAATTCTTTTGAAATAATTCTGGAAATACATATTCTGTAATTGAAATAATTCTGGAAATAAATATTCTGTCCTGAACGAATTCTTTTGAAATAATTCTGGAATTCTGGAGAAACATATTCTGTAATTGAAATGATTCTAGAAATACATATTCTGTCGTGAACGAATTCTTTTGAAATAATTCTGGAATTCTGGAAAAACATATTCTGTAATTGAAATGATTCTAGAAATACATATTCTGTCGTGAACGAATTCTTTTGAAATAATTCTGGAAATACATACTCTGAAATAATTCTGGAAATACATATTCTGTCGTGAACGAATTCTTTTGAAATAATTCTGGAAATACATATTCTGTAATTGAAATAATTCTGGAAATAAATATTCTGTCGTGAACGAATTCTTTTGAAATAATTTTGGAATTCTGGAAAAACATATTCTGTAATTGAAAAGATTCTAGAAATGCATATTCTGTCGTGAACGAATTCTTTTAAAATAATTTTGGAAATACATACTCTGAAATAATTCTGGAAATACATATTCTGTCGTGAACGAATTCTTTTGAAATAATTCTGGAAATACATATTCTGTAATTGAAATAATTCTGGAAATACATATTCTATAATTGAAATAATTCTGGAAATACATATTCTGTCGTGAACGAATTCTTTTGAAATAATTCTGGAAGTACATACTCTGTAGTTGAAATAATTCTGGAAATACATATTCTGTCGTGAACGCATTCTTTTGAAATTATTCTGGAAATACATACTCTGTAGTTGAAATAATTCTGGAAATACATATTCTGTCGTGAACGAATTCTTTTGAAATAATTCTGGAATTTTGGAAATACATATTCTGTAATTGAAATAATTCTGGAAATACATATTCTGTCGTGAACGAATTCTTTTGAAATAATTCTGGAATTCTGGAAATACATACACTGGTGTGCAAAAATTAAGGACGAGACGGTTTTTTCAATATAACTTTGTACAAAAGCTTTCCAAATCAACACATTTAATACCATAAGATCCCCAATACGTAAGGACATGAGTAATGTAAGCAACACTTGTGAGGACTGAACATTCTGTGCTTGTTTTTGGAGAACATGGTAAATTCTGTAAAGGGTTCTTAACCTAAAGTTTTCAGTCCTGAACTGGAACAGGGAGCGGAAGGTACGCTATGTTCTGATGTAACTGCTGGGCTGGATAATAACTGCACGTGAAGGGATTTGAAATCCTCTTTTATTCAATCACTATTATTTACAAACCTTCCAATTCGGGAGATATACAGAAAGTAAAAGACCCTACTTGGGTCGAACTTAACAATCAAATAAATTTAAATACTAAACCTAAAATAGAAATTAAAGCAAACTTTGCTTCGCAGAGCAATTCGCGGAGATTGGCCTCTACCCGAAAGGGTGCGTAGCAAGATATACTAAATACTAACGCACTTCAAATTGTTTTACAATGCAATTACGTAGTAAGGCCTATGGCTTATAAATTTAAACTGCTAGCTGGTCAGACGAACGTTGAGCGGCGTGACCGTGATCTGAGACTAAGCTCTCACACAATAAGAGGTTTCTACCTCTGGCTTAAATAGTACTTGGCTGTACTTCAAAATTAGTATAAGCTGAAACCGCGCGCTTCTTCTGACGGGAAGTTGAAGCAGAGAGGAGATAGACAGATTTAACTTAAAATAAAACTTGGTTAGTTTAACTAAAACCTTACACACTTACTAAAAGAGAAATCAGAGGGATAAAAAGAAGCTTTATTGAAAAAGTAGCATGGAGCGCAATGCGACTGAAGGCCGAAACATCCCTGTGATGGGTGTCCAGCAAGAAACATCCGGTCTTTAAATAGGGGATATGATCTCCCCTGACTGCTAGGCAGGTTTCACATCATTTGTGCATGCTGGATATGTGGTTGTTAATGAGCTGTTGAGACACTGCTGCTCGTTCCTCTTGTAGCACCAATCGCAGTTTCGGAATCGTTACTGGCGATAAGTTACGTGCTGCCACGGGTCTCCCTAGTAAGTTCCGTACAGGCTTGACGGGATTTAGATCCAGAGACCTTGCCGACCAATCCATGTGTTCAATATCTTCACTCTCCAACAGCTCTTCGACAGTAACTGTACGATGAGGTGACGTTGTCGTTCATGAAGAGGAACTGAAGACCCACAGCCCTTGTGAAAAGACGCATGTAAGGAAGAAGAACCTCGTTACAATAGCAGTCCCAGGTGACGAACCTCCTTGGGAGATATGAAGGTCGGTCCGGCTACCAAGCATTATGTCTGCTCGAACGAGAACTCCGCGACCTCGAAAACAGTCCCTTTTGATGATGTTGAAGGGGTTATTGCGTGTTCCCCGCTCTGTCCAGATGTGTATGTGTCTAGAATCGCAACTCAGACTAAATCTGCTCTCATCTGTAAAGAGTACTCGTCCCCATTCATTGTCTCTCCAATTCCGGTGTTCCCGGCACCACAGAGAACGCCTTCTCCGATGGGCAGGCGTTAGAGGTACACACCGTACAGGGCGTCGTGCAAACAGACCTCCACCGTGCAGTCTTCTGGCCACGGTAAAACGCGATATCAGTCGTCCAGTCGCCTGTGTCGTGTGTCTAGCGATTTCTCCCGCTGTCTGCCGCCTGTTTCTTCTGGCCTGTAAGGCAATATACCGGTCATCTGCGGGTGTGGTTCCTCGTGAACGACTACTACTAAACCCCCAGATAGCTGTTCCTGTAGTTTGAAATTGTCTCCAAAGTCGTGAAACGATGCTGTGACCAATTCCGAACTCTGCAGCCACACTTGTCACACTGCGGCCTTCCTCCAACTTCCCAATGATTCGACCTCGAGTAAAAGCATCGAGATGTCGTCTAACAGATTGATTATTCGCCATTTCTCGCTGAGACAGCAACTCGGTGTGATTTTAACTGCTATATGACGTGCAATCTCTTTGCCAGAAATACTGATCTTACACCGACAACATGCTTTATACTACTCAGAAACTCCCCATTACGTCTACCTGCAGATCTGCGCATGTGCTACCGTACATCGCATTTCTTAATCTCCTGATTGGTCGTTCTGTCCGCTCTGCCTCTTCTTTCAGTTGATATGCTAATTTTTGGACTTTGTCCTTAATTTTTGCACACGAGTGTATTCTGTAACTGAAATAATTCTGGAAATACATATTCTGTCTGAACGAATTTTTTTGAAATAATGAGGTATTCCAAATTCGAAATTGTTCTGAAACTGTTAATTTTTCTTTTAAGTGCTAATTAAACTCGTAATTTTAACATTTTATTAAATGGCGGGAACCCTATGGCAATTTTAAAGTTCGAATCACACAAAAATGGAGATCAACCGTTGGACCCTTAAATGTAATGTTTTTCAGAATGTATTAGTCTGTATAAATTTTCGTTGTTTTTGAAGCTAAGAAGATGGAAAGTTATTATGCATTTTTTGGTTATTGAATTAATCTTTGGAAAAGAAATCATGTAATCAAATATATCGAATGTTATGTCGTAAATCGCATTTCATTTTTAATGTTATTATAACACCATCCAAATTAACCTTCAAAAAAAAATCTTTTTTTTGTTAATAAATGAAATTCTGCGAAATTGAGAAGGAAATACTAATTACTGCTTGCATCACCTGAGTTATTGGTGAACTTTAGAAACTTATTAATGCAGTTTTAAAAATGCATTGTTCCATGCGAATGAATCAATTTCCAGTTGATCGAATACACCGATGAAGTAATATCTTATTTGCTGGTGGTTGCCTCTTGCATAGACTTTACTTCAAAAATATTTCCTTTTTTTTGGTCACGGAGAATTAAAATTTGGAGGGAATGTTGCGTAAAAATTAGCTTTTTTTTAAGTATTTCAAGTTGCGAAATTTTACCGTTTCTCGACAATTTTAAGCTGGAGTAAATTACATGCAAATTGCTATATTTTATAATTTTATATTCGTGGGAATTACAGTATACGGTGTTCATAATCCTTGGGGGTATTTATTTTTTTTGGGGGGGGGAGGAAGCAAGAAGAGCTTTCGGAAATGTAAGAATTTTCTAGAGGCTATGTTAAAAAGGAAAAGAAGGAAAATACTTTTTAAATATAATTATCGCAAATTATATAAAGATTCAGCAAATGGGGGAATACAATACAAAATGTACAATTAAACAAACTTTACGCTATTTACTTTTAGGCGCGCCAAACTTTTCTTCTTCCCATGGCTGTCCCAATTTTGATTAAAGAATTCAGTGTTTCAGAAGATATTTTCGGGATTTAATTTATTCCCGTTTTTATTATCAGAGAAAAATTACAATTCCGTCGAACTGTTTTCTTTATTTTCAATTGGAAAAGTGGTTATTTTTTCAAATGTCTAGGCAGAATTATATTTTAATTATTGAACTTAATCTAAGAAAAATGAAACTTTCTTTATCGCAGTTAGTTGGCTATTGGATACGTTAAGAGTTTTATTGTATCTATTAGTGTATGAAACATGACGGCTTCTAGTTTCGCGTGTGCAGACGAACGCGGGAGTCCTTAATACACTGTGCGGACGACAAAATCGTGTTCTTCAAAGTTATCTTTCTACAGAAAATATTTGTTGTGGGCTCCACATGGCGTCCTTGTACGGCCTGTTAAATTATACACATGTTTTGCTGCACATTATTTAAACTTATTTCATTAGCGATGCATATGTTGTAGTTCAATAGAGTTAGAGAATTTCATTAGAGATGTATATGTAGATTTACAGTTTTAAATGAATTTGTCAGGACTGAGTGTTCTATGCATACTTTTGGCGAACATATGTTAAAATCGTGATCTTGAACAGGGAGCTGAATGCAGCTATGTTCAGTGGAAGTGGTAGAATAACTACACGTAAGGAGGGTTTTAAAATGACCCTTTTATTAAACCACGATTTACAGCCACTTCTCAACTCGGAAGGGATAACAGAAAATAATGACCGCACTGAACAATCAAATAATTTAAAATAAAGTGAGTAGAAATAAAGTAGTCGTTGCTCTCAGAGCTTTAAACGCGAGGCTGGCCTCTATTCTAAACTACTAATGGTGCGTAGCAAGATGTAGCTAATACTAACGCACTTAGATTACTTCAATAAGTAATAGCGTAACAGCACTAAGGCTTAGAACTTAAATACTAGGTAGTCAGGTGAACGTCGAACAGAGCCGCAGTGATCTGAGACTAAAAGCTCTCTCACCCCGAGAAGTTCCTCGCTAACCTTTTAAATACAAAAACTTGGCTCCACTTCAAATTAGCATAAAGCTGAAATGCGCGCTCATTCCAACAGGAAGTTGCAATAAGAGTTCATAGGAAAGAGGAAATTAACGTAAAACTTTGTTAGTTTAAACTAAAACCTTACAAATTCACTTTTCATTTCGAGGCAAGGCAAAAATCCGTTAAAACTCAATCTTCATTAAAAATTGCAAAATACAGAAAAACCTAAAACACCAAATACGGTTAAAAAAATACAATTTATCAATTAAAGTTAGAGTTTTTGCGCAAAACCAAGCGATTCGGCCAACGGGCGCGATGACAAAATTTTCGTTGCACAAAATTGAAAGTAAACTTTCAGTCACACTGGGAAAAAGGCACTGAACACTGGTAGTTCGGTCCGAGGTTCCAATCCCGCGAACGGGCTGGCTACATGGGCGTTTTCGTGGTTTTCCCCATGTGTAACTTGTATACGAGCCAGTTTCCCTTAGAAAGTCCTCCACGAAGGCATCTCTCCCTTTAGGCAGATAGCTCTTGTGTGCTTTGCCATAATTGAATAACCTAACCTAACCTAACCTTTTTCCGAGTGTGACAGTCAGTTGGTTTAATTGACAAAACTTTTATTTTGCCCAAAGCTTCTAGAGATGATGTAGGATTCTGTAAAAGCGGCTTAGAGCCGTCAGTCATTCTGTTTCGAATCGTGCGAATTTATTTTCTGATCTGCGATTTATTACTTTAAAATGCAAGTAACATCGCAGATTAGGAAAATATTATTTTTAATGAATTATATTTAAGGAATATTTTAAGAAATATATCCTTTGCTTTTTTTTATCCCTTTGAATTAGTTAAAGCAGTTGACCTTGTTTGAACTGTTATTTTTGTCAATATGTCAGGACTGGGTGTTTGGTGCATACGTTTGGCGAACATATTTGTAGAGTAGTTTAAGTCCTGATCTTGAACAGGGAGCTGAATGCAGCTATATGTGGTAGGAAACTGTGGTTAAGTGGTAGAATAACTAACTGCACGTAAGAAGGATTTAAAATCCTCTTTTATTAAACCACTATTTACAGCCACTTCCCAACTCGGGAAGGATAACAGAAAATAATGACCGCACTTGGTTCTAAACCGAACAATCAAATACTTTAAAATAAAATGAATAAAAATTACGTAGTCGTTGCTCACAGAGCTGTAAACGCGAGGTTGGCCTCTACACTAAATGCTGCATAGCAAGACTTAACTAATACTAACGCACTTAGATTTACTTCAATAAGTAATAGAGTAACAGCGCTAAGGCTTAGAATTTAAATACTAGCTAGTCAGGCGAACGTCGAACAGAGCAGCAGAGATCCGAGACTACACCAGCTCTCTCACACCGAGAAGTTCCTCGCTAACCTTAAAATACAAAACTTGGCTCCACTTCAAATTAGCCTAAAGCTGAAACGCGCGCTCATTCTAACGGGAAGTTGAAATAAGAAACTCATAGCAAAGGGAAATTAAAAGAAAACTTTGTTAGTTTAAACTAAAACCTTACAAATAAAGTGTCAATTTTTTCTTGTTCATCTAGTATAGTCATTAAAGAGATACTTGCGAACCGGTAGTACGCAACGGTATTGTTATTGCAAATCAACAGTGCCTGTTAAATGCACCAGAAGTGAAAACGTGAAATTTTGGTATTAGGGGATACTTCGAACTTTAGTGCTTTAAAATCGTTTTTAGTAGAAGCGTTTCATAAAATTCCACTTAAAATGTGGAAATAGTAAGTATTGGATTACAATAATATGCAAATTAGTTGGGGCAAAACGATTTTTTTTCACATAAAGTTTTACAGAAAGAGAAAGCAAATGAAGGTCTTCAGGGACTTGAGGATTCACTAAGCCCCTGTTCATGAACTTTCTCACTGGAATTGTATATATTCTGTAAAATTTCTTTCCGTTTGCTTCCGCTCTAATGCTTTTTTTTTTCAAAATCTGTAGCCCAGGCTTTTTCTTCTTGAAGGGGGGGGGGAATTTGTACGATACCAAACTATGACTTAAATTTATTAAGACATTAAACTTAATTGGAACATTACCAGTTTGTTCCAATTACGTTTAATTTCTTAATAAGTCATATTTTTATATCTTACTCGGCTTAAACGTCTACACCCGGCTTTTGTTTTCGCAATCGTCGGTTACAGTCATGTACTTCCAATTACTGAAGTGTTTTAAATGACAAAAATATGCACGTTTTGGCAATGTAAAATTAAAATAAAAAGAAAATCTGAAAGGTTTCAGATTTTAAATTACGTCCAAAGTTGCGTTTTTTAAACATTTTGTATGTTACTTTTATTTATTGATTATCATGTTCTTCGCATTAAAACCTTAAAATTCAGTTCAAGAACAATATCGCAAAATAATTTTAAACTGAGCCTATCTTTAGAATTTCCTACACACAGTCTCACGCGCTGCAGATAAAAATGTTTTTTTTTTTTTTTTTTTTTTTTTCACTTGGCCCGCTTTGAAATCTTTGAGTTTGTTCATCAAAAATTCGTTAAAGTTTTACAAAATAGGAAATCGCTAATAAAACAAATTCCAAATTTCAAATTTGGGCTTGCAGATGTCCATATTCGCAGCAGGATGACGGCATTCAAAATTCGACGGCTTTAGGTACCGTCGTTTTAACACAATGCGAGAAACATACATACATTTATGCACATTCTTCATTATTTAATTTCTTTAAATATAATACAGGGCTGCAATATTTTGTGGCAACAGTTTGAAAAGTGATTCAGACTTTTAATGTTTCCGACGCAAAATCGCAAAACGAAAACAATAGTCCTTCAGGGACAAAGCCCCTTTGGACTAAAAATAATTTTAAATAAACAACGATATCTAATTCTGAATGAAATCTCCCGATTCCTATACTTATAATTTGGGGAATACTTTTGAACACATTATGCAAAAATAAAAATACAAGAAATTTGATTCCCGTACGAAAAAAAAAAATAAATAAAATAAAAATGGACCGGGTTATTTAATTACAAAATTTGCAGTTTTTGATGTTATTTTCAACTTGCTTCGGGGGATCGGTTAATTAAATAAGAATAATTGTAGGAGCTAAGCTTAAGTGAAGTTCGGAAAAAAGCATGTGTAATTTAATAGGCGTAGAAGTGGTGTGTACATCAAATTTTTTGCAAATGAAAACTTGATTTCATTGTTAACTTTTAAAGAAAACCTAGAAACATCTGGAAAGGAGAAGACAAAGTTAAAGGATAAATGG
The DNA here is from genome assembly GCA_000611955.2 of Stegodyphus mimosarum. Taxonomy (NCBI): domain Eukaryota; kingdom Metazoa; phylum Arthropoda; class Arachnida; order Araneae; family Eresidae; genus Stegodyphus; species Stegodyphus mimosarum. The sequence goes on along the minus strand of KK121913.1, from coordinate 444,925 downwards.
TAGACATATGAATGCAGTTGAAGCATCTTTGATTTAAAGACTTAAAGTTGAAAGATATCGTGGAAGTTTCGTAAATGGGAGGTTAACATGGACCTTATAAGAGATAGACTAACCCAGTGGGCGGAGCGCGCGTCGCCCACATGTCCGCAAGAAGGAGTAGGGACGATCTGGTTTACTTTAACATTGAAACCTATGGCGTTTGTACCCCATAACTGTTTTTAATTATTAAATGCGATACGTTGTATATTGATAAGATTATGAAAGTCCGTTTTTTCAAGTAAGATTTAATATATCTCATTAAAGCACTTTTTACTGCATTTTGCGTATTATTTTCATGCATAATTCTTGTATAAACAAACATGTTTACTTCGGTAAAACGGTAAAAACTCTAAACACAAAATATATTAACTTACTTTTGCGCACAAGTAAAGTAAAATTAAACATGATTGATAGTACATGATGCTTTGAAACAAATAATGTAAAATATCTGAAAATATTTTTTAAAATTTTATGAGTATTTTCAGCCAGTGGATTCTAAAATTATTATAACCTTCCAAGATGATCATTTATTTGATTATATGATAATTAATTATTAACATTACAAGATGATTATTTATTTTAATAATTCATAAAATTCGGAGCATAAACGTCTCTGAGTGCAATTCAAAAAATAAAATAAAGTAAAATCTGGAACCACTCAGATTTTATACTACGCCCAAAGGTACTTTTTTAACGTTTTGTGTGTTACCTTTATTTATTAAATATCATGTTCTTCGCACGTAAAACGCATAAAATTCAATTCAACGGCAATATCACAAAATATTTGAAAACAACATATTTTTAGAATTTCCGCGCTGGAGATAAAAATGTTATTTTCCTTACAGTGTTGCCATTGCTCGCTTTGAACTCGTTGAGTTTGTTAATCGAAAATAAAATTCAACTGAAGCCATCTATGAGTGAAATCCGCAATTACTTAGTTGCCAACCCAATAGATAATAAAAAAAATTCCAAATTTGGGCTTTCAGATGCCCAAAATTGGATGTCTTCAGATACCGTTGTTTTTTCACAGTGCGATAAACATACATGTATTCATGAAGATTCTTATTAATTAATTATTTATTATTTAATTTCTTTAAGTATAATACAGGGCGATAGCATTTGGTGGCAACAATTTTCAAAGTGAAACGGACATTTATAGGGAAACAGCGCAAAATGCGTTTCGAGACTAATAACCTTTCTAGCCTTTCTTATCTTATGCAGAACTAGAAATAAATTTAAAAAATAATCACTATAAAATATTAGCACAATTAATTATTACAGTTAAATAGTATTTTAACATTAGAATAAATGCATAACAATTATTAAGGTGTTAAAATCGCTATTATAATTGAAATAAAACTCTTTTATAGAAATTATGCTATGATATTCACCTACAATTTTTTAAAAAGCAGCTTAATTTAGAATTTTAAACAAAAATTCTAAAAATTCATTTTTAGGTATTTTAGTATTTTTTACTTATTTACACCAATAAACACATAAAAATTTAAGAGAAAATTGTTTGTTTGAAATTCTCTATTAGTTCAGATTTAAAATACTATTTTCTAGAAGTAGTAGTTACAAATTTCTTTATAGCATAGGAAAAGCTAAAAAAAGAATATGGAAGCCTGAAAGCATGCAACAGCTTTATAATTATTTGGACTTTAATTATGTTTGATAAATATGCTAGATTTTTAAAAATCAATCTCAATTTCAAAAATAAAAATACGTAAAAATTCTAATTTGTGAAATGAGGAACTACAACCAGCTTTTTCTCGACAATTATACACGCTGTTATACGACAATTATACACGCTGCAGCATTGTATTGTTGCATGCGTAGGGGTTCGTAATGGATTGAATGCATAAGTACAATAATACGTTAATAAAATTTATTTTTATCAATAGAAATGTTTCAGAACTCTGGAGTTTTACACAGAAATATTGGTACAAGTGTTCACAGTATCACGCAGTATAATCAGTAGGCACACTTCAAATTACTAAGAACGTTAAACACAACGCAATGCAAAGCGCATCTAAAGAGACATCTAACCCCGATATCTCAATTCACGCGGAACTAAACAACTCCCAACAACAATAACTAACTAACTGAGAGCAGACGCTCTCTCTTCGGCCTTAAATAGTTTTCAGTCGGCCGCGAGGTATTTCTAGTACGTTCTGCTTCTCGAAGTTACTGGAAAGCAACACGAGGGTGGAATTACGATTATAGCTAACATAGTGGTCAATTGCATTTATTCAGTTTCAATACATATTAAAGTGATACAGGGACTGTACCTAACTGTCGCCAAATGGTCGTCAAATTTGGCCACCTTTGGCGGTTTTCCGCCAAATTCGGCGACAGAATAAGTTGTCAGCTTGTCAATATCTCGACAAATTGCGGAGATATCCATTCGCTCAATGTTAAATACACTTGCTCCTGTATTCTTACTTTTCCGGCATAGCATTTTCTTAAAATTTCTCTCGTGCTACATTACACAGAAATATATAACAATTTTATGTATAATTCTTCTAATATTGTCTATCTAGTTACAAAATTCGTAACAGTGTATTCGTACTTTTCGAGTTTTGGAAAAGAGAAGCGAGAGGATTGTCTAGCCGTGGTGAAAGAGGTGTACGGAGATTAAAAAGGTTGAGAACCCATCTGCGTAAATGATGTTTTTATGGGTAATTTGTGTTTTGGTGCTATGCTTGTCATAGATTTTATCAAGCAGTTGTACCGTGGCTTGTTAGTAGTTTATTCCATTGATCTTTAAAGAGATATTTAATTCTAATCCTTTATATTTGTACTGTGTTCGTTCTGTTCTGTGTGAAAACGCGGGAAAAGTAAAATGATAATCAAGCTAATGTATATTCTGTCAGAAATTATAACTGTACTCAGTTACAATTTCTGAGATAATATATCCTTGCTAGTATTGGCATTATTCGCTATTCGTTGAATACAAATTTCAACAACTTTGTATAATTCTTAACGACGATATTTAAAAAATCTGATGTGTACACCACATGACTTCTTTGTACGGAATATTAAATTATACGCAATTTTCCTGCATTTCATTTAAACATATTGAATTTTGAATTAAATCTGCTTTGTCGACAGCGCATAAACCACAATGGAATACATGTAATTTAAAAGAATTACCACAAGCTCCATTCAAATACTATAATAAATCTAAAACGATGTATTTAAAAAAAAATCACAGACGATTCAGCGCCGCTTTCTAATGCGCATGCGCTACTAGTGAATTCAGTTCTCACTTCGCGGTAAGGTAGAAAGACATAAAAATTCAAAATATTTGCATTAAAAATTGAAAGATATAGAAAAACATAAAACACCAAGTACACTTAAAACAATTAAAAACACAATTTGTAGAATTCAAATTACAATTTTTACGCAAAAACCAGGTAATGACTTGAACGATAATTTCGAATGAATCGAGCATAATTTAATTCGCAATAATAAAAAAGACGTTACTTTGTTGCGGAGCTTAGTTTCTCTAGATTGGCAGAAATTGCACAATTCTGCTAAGTATCAAATGTAAACAAATATGTCCGCTATCATAACCAAAAATTAGGCTTACCCGCACTTAAAAAACATTTAAATTGTTGATAATTCCACAATTATTGCATGCAGGTTAACTAAGGGCATAAAAATCTTAAGCGAAAGATAAGAACGACATAATTCAATCATTTTTAAAGCTAAAAATGCTCAACATCAAACGTATAAGAGTGGATATATATATATATACGTACATATATTTATATACTTTTGGTGAGGGCGATTGCAACCAAAATGCGAGGTGCACATCTAAATGTTATAGCAGGCCTGTATACAAAATTTTAGCGTTCTGAGGTTAGTCGTTTTTGAGTTATGCGAGATACAGACATACATACGTACGTATGTACGTACGCACAGACGCCACGGAAAAATCTCTTCAGAATCCATTTGAAATGAGTTTTATAATTATTTGGGGGAGGGAAGAGTTCTTTATTCTGTCCTTACGTACGGATGTCACTCAAAAACATAGTTAAATTGCATTCGATAGCGATCAAAAGAGATATTTTCGTTGAAATATGGTACCCGAAATTTTTCGCCTTTTTACTTCGTACAGGGAAGTGAAAAGCTTCTGTAAGTAGTGTTGGCGTGTTCGAAACGAAACTATAGGCTTTAACTGCCTAGCGAAAAATAAAAATTTATTCTGCGTAGCGAAAAATAAAAGTCAATCAAATCCTTAGAGCTCTAAGGGAGGATGTATAGTCTTTTCTTTTTCCCTTGCTGAATAATTTATTGCAATGCTTTTATGATACCAGTCGTTCGAGATAACTCGGAGTAAATTATATACTGGGGCATTTTAGAAAGTTTGAGTATGTTATTATTCTACCTCCTTTTGTTTTGTTTTGTTTTAAAGTTCTGAAATTTATTATTTTTACTGTGAGTTTTGATTGTATGTTTTGTTAGAAATCTTTTTTAGAATAAATCGTGTTTACGCTAGCTTTGATAAAAAGGCACATAATAATGGACAAAAGTTTGAACTAAATTTCAGCTGTTAAGTTTTAATGAAATATCGCGAATTACGTCGAATTTATTTTAACTCTTTAACTAATTTAATAACTTCTAGCTTTAATAAATTTAAAACATTCCGGCTAAAGTAAAGTTGTTTATCAGTAAATCCTCCACCCCCAAGCTAGTGGAAAATGGATAGTATTCGGAGTTGTCTATATCCCCAAACTTTTTTATTAAATATATGCTTTCTCGTGGTTTTAACATTTTATGCAAAATGGCGAAAAATTTAGTTGCAAAAGGGTTCTTATATGTCATGGTGCATTCATATCTTATAGCGTGCATGTTAATTTTTTCTTCCCCTCTTACGGTTACACCAATGTCTAAAATTAAATTTTAAAAAAAATTCAAAAAAAAAATCTGAAAGATTTCAGATTTTAAATTACGTCCAAAGGCGCGTTTTTTTAACGTTTCGTGTGCTACCTTTTTTTATTAAATATCATGTACTACGTACTCAAACCATAAAATTCAGTTCAAAATCAATATCGCAAAACCATTTTAAAATGAACATATCTTTAGAATTTCCGTAAGTCTCGTGCGCTGGAGATAAAAATGTTTTTTTTCCGTACAGTGTTGCCATTGCTCGCTTTGAAATCATTTAGTTTGTTAATCAGAAATTCGTTGAAATGTTACAAAACATAAAATCGATAATAAAGCAAATTTCAAATTCAAAATTAGGGCTTCCAGATGCCCATATTCGCAGTAGGATTACGTCATTCAAAATTCGATGGCTCTAGGTTTTATCACAATGCGAGAAACATGCATACATTTATGCAGATTTTTCATTTTTTAAAATTTAATGCAGAGCGATAACATTTAGTGGCAACAATTTGAAAAGTGAAACGGGCATTCAGAGTGAATCGACGCAAAATCGCAAAACGAAAGTAATAGTCCTTCGGGACTAAATCCCTTTGGACTAAAAATAGCACGAGAAATTTATCAAAGAATGCATAAAATAAATTAATGAAGTATGATATTCCAACGCGCGTTTGTTTCGTATTTGTATAAAAACATGGAAATAAGAAGTATTCACACTGCGGTACAAACATCACAAAAGTCATAGCAGTATTCAGCTGATGAAGTTTTGAGCAAAACTTTCCAAATTACTCTCAGTTAGAGAAGGGCGACATTTCTTAATCTATCCGTATTTTCGGCGTACTTATAATCGGTCAATTCTAAGCTTTCGTTATATGTAAACTTCCGTTATTCTAAACTTATAAAACATTGTTAATGGAAATTCGTACAAAAGTGTTAGCTAACATAAATTAACAGTGTTTAGAAGTCGGTTATTCGCAAAACATTGAAATTAAAACCAAGTTTGTGGAAATTGAAAAATGACGGAAAAATTAACTTAGCTCTTGTAGAAAAATGTTTCCTTAATATGGTGTATGTTCAATCTCGGACAGATATGCATATTTAATATCTTGATTTCATAAGCTTTACCAAAGTGTTGATCAGGGCTTGTTGAACTCCACGCCACTCTTATAAAAGTGCACTTTTCAGCTTCTGGAGCGTAATGGCAGACCGCACATTCAGTTGAACAACGTTAAACGAATTACCCACATGCCCAGAAAAGAATTTGGCGCAATTACGACTTTGGCGTAATTTTAAAAGAAGATAAATTTGGTATATGGTGGATGTTCTGTTATTTGAACGTAAACAGTTCGGGGTTTTAAAACTTGTTAGGTTGTACGTTGCTTCATTACTTAGGTGTCAATATCCATTCTAAACTCACCAAATTTTCGTTAAAGAAGAATTACGAAACAGGAAACATTACATGATGTTGCTTATTGATTGTACTTTTGATGAATAAAAGCGATCGATTATTTACCGTGCGTTCCATTCCTAAATACTTTAACTACTTAAGGAATATGTCTAGTTTAAATTACTGAATGAAAGCCAAAGAAATCATTACAAATAATTGATACTAAATGTAATGTTTATGAACAAAATGAACCAAAATGAAATGAAACAGAAGCGAATGCAATAAGCACAAAAAAAAGTGTCCATAGTATTGCAATCGCAAAGAGTCGCTAAGGCCTACATGACGAACAGACTTGTGTAGGGTTGTTTATTTTTATTCGCCAGTATTTTCTCCCACTCCAACGGTACACTATTGAGCATGCGGAGTAAGCGAAATTCGGTATTGGTCAACTCAATGTGCGGCTTGCCGTTACGCGTCCGAGCCGTTTTGGGGCGCGCTGAAATTCGGTGCCCTAAGGCTTCCCACACATGCTGAATCGGGTTCAAGTCGTGTGAGTAAAGAGGTCCATTCGAGTGACATCTTTTGTTTGCGAGTATTCTGACACCACATATGCTATATGAGGCTGAGCATCGTCATCCATTAGCAAAAACTGTGGGCCAACGGCACCCATAAACAGTCTAACTTGGGGTTCCAGTACCTCGTGCATATATCTCCGAGTGGTTACAGAACCACCTTTCAAGATATGCAGCCCCGTGCGGCCATTTGTCCTGATTCCTCCCCAAACCATTAAAACGGGGTCGTGCAAACGGAATATTTCTTAGACAAGGGAAGGCAAGTTGCATATTTCTTCCTCTCTTGAGACCAAAACACGTCTAGAATCACTGTTCAGACTATATCTGGACTCGTCAGTAAACGAGACTCAGGTCCAGCCAGCTTGGCCCCATGGAACATGACGACGGCATCATCTTAAACGGCCCATCTGGAAATTTGAGTGAGTGGGACACAAACCATTGCTTTTCTCGCATACAGTCCAAACTCGTGAAGCCTTTGAGAAGCAGTAGAACGGCTAATTCGAGTTTCTGTGGCAGCCTGACGGTCTAAAACCAAATCTCTGATAGTCGCTTCTTGGTTTCTTCGATCCGACAACGAAAGAAAATGGCTTTCTGATGCAGTTGTAGCTCTTGGTCGCCCTTGCCAGACTGTCTGTCAACCGATCCAGTGCTCAAAAGAGGCTCCAAACTTGGGTGACGAAACGATATGAAAATCTTGGGTGACCTTGATCTCCTTGGTTCTACCGATTCTTCGCCACTTTTGATCTTCGTATAAGTCTTTGACGACCAAACCGCCCCACACGGCCCTTCGTTCAGACGACCACAACCGCCCAAAACGGCCGAGATTGCGATCTTGTTTTCTTCCCTAAGGTATGCAGTAGCAGTCATTTTTGAGCCCAAATGCGTTGTATCAGTTTACTGCAGACAGCTTGTCCTAAGAGGTTTAATTGTGGTTTCTTATCTTTAGGTTGCATGCGACATTTTGTTGTTGATTCTCTGATTTCAGTTTAAGACCTTCAGTACAGGTTTGTAAAGAATGGGGTCAAAGGATAATGGAATCTTTGTTATAGCGTAGAAAGGATGTCATTCGAAATTTTCACACCTCTTTCTGCGTTAATGGAGGGGAGGGGAGGGGAGGAAATTGCTTTGAAGCTGGAAAAGTATTTTGGGCGGTTCGGTGTTTTTTAAGGATACAAGTTAGCGAAAGGTTTGGATTTCAAAGCGTTAAATGATGCCTTTGAGCAATAACTACTGAATACTGATCGCTCTCAGAAACCACATTCGTTTTAAACAAGACTACAGATCGGAATTCCAATATGCGACCATTGCGTACCGCGTTGTCAGTCACCGAATTTCATACTTCAGGCACTAACGTGTGAACGGAATTGCAGTTTTTCTGTTTATTTGTATTTAATTAACATAAGTAATTACAGCATTGGGCATTGGTTGCAACATTAACCTAGTTAGCATATGTTTTCTCATTATCTTTTAATTTTGATGACAGTTCATATCTGTATATATAAAATAATTTGTATGTTAATGGCGTAGTTGTTAATAGTGACAGCTGATGAATAAGGAAGCAGCTGCAGTCACCGCCGAATTTTAATACTTCTTTATTCTCGCCGAAAAACATTTTTTTTCAACCAACACAGATAAATTGGCATTAAGCGCGTCCATTGTAGAACGGATTGTTAAAGACGTCGTGGTAAGGAAAGCAGCGACAGCAACCTCTTTAATCAGCGAAGAGCGAATGCGACTTGTTTAAGATAAACGCTTGGTACAGAATGATTTACTTCATGTTTATCCCCATTGATTAATAAGTTTCAGTTCCCAGGTTTAATTAACGCATCTGCGATTGTGTTAATATTGAACATAATATCTCAGACAGGCTGGAGTAATCTTCAACTGCCATCCTTGTCACCAGCACACCCCTCGTGTGTTCTGTATTTGTAATTAATTTATATTATTTTAAGTTAGCTTTTTCTGTTTAAACTTATTTCCTTGAATTGTGAACCTTGAATTTTTTGAAAATTTTATCAAGCTGTCATCGGTTCTGTGTGCATTCAATTCGTTACGAACCCGTACGCACGCAACAATATGTGTTCTCAAATAATTACAACTGTGGGGCTGCCCAATCGGTACAGTGGTTAGCGTCGCCGACTGTCGTGTCGAAGGGCACTTGATCCAATCCCGGAAATGGCATGGATCCATGTAAATGTATATTGTCCGTGCAGCATGAGGGCACTCTGAACAGGCGGCGAGTCGAAAGTCCTTTCGAGAGGTTGATGGTAGGCGAAGACGGGTATTGGTAGACCCTCCGTCCCGTCCCTTCCAGGGTGCTCTGCATCAAAATTGGAGTTGAACTGGGGTAAATCGCACTGCCACCTGTAAGGTGCTGAGGCTAACGGCAGGCGTATACTTGTGCAACTTGCCGCGAGGAGTTTCGTGGGCGTGGGCTGACGTGACGATAGGTCAGACAGTGAGCATTAACGACAACAACAGCTGCTGTGGAATTTTTTGGCCGATGCCAATGCCCTTCTTTTGACGAAAAGAAAAAGCCCTAAAAACTTCTAGACGCATTATATTGCTTATCACTTTCAATCTTTGTGATTATGTATGTAAATTTCACGTGGGCCTTATTAAAACGGTGTTGCGTTTGTTATAGAGCCCCCCCTTGAAGCTGTTCCGTAACTTTTCATTACACGTTTTTCGCGACTTACAGCTTACCAAAAGAGAAGTGTTCTTAATCCCTTTCCTCGCGTAAGTTTTGTGGGGGTGGCATTTTACGGCTATTTTTTTCGTTTCGAGAACGCTGCCTGGGAACTAAGGTGGGAGGAAGTAGACAGATCCTCCCTCGACCACTTAAAAGGTAAAAGAAGATCACGAAAGCGAAGCAAAGAGAAACGCTACTTATCGCAATGTTGTGTATATTTACTCGCTCAAAGTGTAAACCTTTATTCCGGTAACGCGTTTGGCATTAAGCCGCTGTAAACAGTAAAATACTTTCTTCTTTCTTTCTTTTTTCGGGGTGGAGGCAGGGAGGCGTAGCTTTGAAGGTATGAATTACCTTTAATGTTTCATGTAAGCTGCTATCGTAGTCAAAATTGATTTCGAAGGAGACTTTCATGCGTTTGAAATAACTGCACTTTGATATAATTTATTTTGGTATTTAGTTTCATGTTGAATATATTCTTGAGTAAGTCTCGAAGCAATTTGCCTCGAGGTTGAATGTGTGTATTGGGTATCAAATGATGTATTTTAATATCTGCTTTATCTTAAAATTTCTAGTATCTTAATTTTTATCGGGATTGGTCGAGTTCGATACATCTCTTTTTTTTTTATTCCTGTACCTTTTTCACCATTGTTAGACGATCGTCTCCCATCCTTTTTAAAATTCGAAGAATGTACACTGCGGAAAAAAAAAAAAAAAATGGGACAGTTCTATATCTCCCGTTCTTCTGCGCCGATTGACGATATTCAAATTGCATTTTCCATGTCTCGAAAGCGTGACTTAGGATATATATATTAGATTTATATATAGCATTGTTCTAATATTGTTCTAATTTTGACACAAAATCGAACTTTTTCTGGAATGACATGCCTCAGTTCCGCCTCTAATTTTGATGGGGAGTAAGCCGGAGGGGACGGGTCTGAGGATCTCTCACACCTCGTCCCCTACCATCAACCTCTCGAGATGAGTTTCGGCTCGCCGTTTCTTTAGAGTGTCCCCATGCTGCACGGACATTATACGTTCCATATTTCGATTCTAATACTCAAATTATGCCTAAATATTAAATTTTTAAAAATTTGGTGCGAAATTTACGGAGAAATTCAAAAATTTATCTTGGTGTCTTTTTTTGAGTTTGCGCCAATAATAATTTACTGAGCGAATTCCTAAACTTACAGCAACCTAATTTTCGTTTCCTTTTCTTTGCATTGCAGGCGAGCGAAACAAAAAGTCATCGTTCATACTTTAAAATAAATTGAACAAAGTGCGTAAACCACATTTGACGTTATTATTGCTAAAATTTCCAAATTTCAAAACGCGCCGATATGTAATTTCACGTATATCTTAGAAAACTTTGAATAAAAATCTCTAATTATTTGCAGTAGGTGCACCTAGAAATGTATCTACTTTAAGAGGGTGTTAAAAATTTTATACGTTATAACAAAAAAATGTTTTCGAAAATTTATACGCAATATTTAAAAATATAAATTTAAAAAATAAATCACAAAAAAGTACGAATTATATTTGAGTTATGTCTAAATTTCGCATTCTGGAAGAAGGAATCAAGTAATTTTAAGGGGGAGGGAAGATATTAATAAATATGTATAAATTTCAATTAACACTGAGGAGATAAAATTTTGAGAGCTAATTTTTTAAAAAACTGCTCTGCGATTTTTACAAAACTTGGCAGTTTGGTATCATTTGTATGGTAGAATCGAAATATTTGGAAAAAAACAAAAACTGGCATGTCATTTCAGAAAAAGTCCCGATTTTGTTGCGATTTTTACAAAACTTGGCAGTTTGGTATCATTTGTATGGTAGAATCGAAATATTTGGAAAAAAACAAAAACTGGCATGTCATTTCAGAAAAAGTCCCGATTTTGTGTTAAAATGCCTATGTTGGAGCAGTGCTATGTATAAATGTAATATATATCCTAAGGTATGCTTACAATGTATTCAAATAATTACCAGTTATTTCCTCGATCCGTCAGTGGTAATATGAACCTAAGATGGATGGTAGTAAATCATCGCCTAGTCCTCTTTCCAGAGAAGACATGCCTGATAACTTCAGTGTAATGAAACAGGGCTAAGTTCAACCTAAGAAATCAGAGATTCCTTAATCAGGAGTCAGGTTCAGTTGATATCTCTGAAACTGAACTCCTTAGAACTGGATAGAGGATTTGACGAGGGGCATATGGTGATCGGACTCAGAAGGACAGATGGAACCATACGGCAAATTTCAGCTGACACACACCTGGACGCGTCTACAGTGCTCACCGGCTGTGGCGACGATGGTTGGAACAAGAAAATGTGGCAGTTTCAGATGTGCCGGTGCAGCCAGAGTGACGTCAGCACGCGTGGATCGACACTCCGCCGACAAACGATGGCGTATCCGCAAGTCACTTCTACCTCCATTCTGCAGCTTGTTCAAGACACCCTGGATGTTCCCATATCGATTAGAACCATCTGTCGACGTTTGGTGGCTAGTTGCCTGCACACGTGGCGTCCGTTAAGAAGACTCGCCAACGTCTGCAATGGAAACTCCATATTTCAAGCAGAATTGGTTGCACTAAAGAAAGCTATCAACTTATCACACCGTTCCTCCCATCCTGTGCAAATCTGTAGTGACTCAAAATCAAGCTTAACAGCTATAAAAGAATGTAATTGCAGAAACCCAATAGTCTCTGAAATTCAAAAATTGATTCTTAATTTTTCCCGTGAATCAAGACCAAATCTTTGCTGGATACCCTCTCACACTGGGACTGAAAGAGGAATGAGTGTGTGGACTCACTAGCGAAACTAGCTGCACCGGGTACGTCTCTTCCTTCTTAGTCTTTAGCACTTAACTACTTTCTTAACAACTCATGGACCTTTTCTTACATATTTATACAAATTTGGACTCTCAGAAACAGACATTTGCCAATGTGGGCAACAAAGCCATCCAGACCTTCTCGTGTTCTTTAACTAGCCCTTTTCATCTACGCATATCTTTATACCTATGTTGGAAGCAATGGACCTTGAATATACTGAAGCATCGAAGTGCGCATTAAAAACTAGTGAACATTTTGCACTTCTGTAACACAACCAATGTTTAAATTTCAGTACTTGGTTATAATTACTTTCAGAGTTATTCACAAAACCCTTTGTATAAATTTCTAGCTTCTGAAGCCATTTCTCGGACTCCCCAAGATTTTCTAATGAGCGTAGTTGACATTCCCTTTCACTTGCTGCATTAACTAATCCTTTGACTTACTTTTTCTACTCTTTATTTAATTTATTGCATTCATGTTAGACTTAATGTCTTTGGTGTAGAATTGGGTGCCCCTTCGATTAGCGACAAATTTTGTTCGTTTTGGCGATGAAACCCCAATTTTGGTTACCATGATAGTTTTAACTTTGTTTTAGCTTCTTGATTTTTTTTCAAGTGAAAATAAATCGATGTGTACATGGACAAGTTAAGACTGCAATTTTGGGATGATTTTTTTAAGTGAAAATAGGTCGATGCATACATGGATACCGATCTTAAAAATGCGCCAAGCAGTGGGCGATTCTGCACTTTCCCCTTTTTTTCAGTGAAAATAGATTGATGTGTACATGGATACCGAGTTTGTGCAATTCTTTGACTTCTTATTTTGGTTTTGTGTAGCGGCCATCTTGAAATTTTGCCTTCTGGCACCGATCCGGATCTTGGCACCAAAAAAGAATCGCCAAAAAACCAAGGGGCACCCAATTGTAAACTTAATAATCTTGGGTAGGCTCATCTACAGTTGGTTTCTATATGATATGATTTAATCTTCTTGCACATAAGATCTATTCAATGTCTGTAAATTGATTTTACTGCAGACATGGTGTGTCAGCAGGGAAACTCGATCAATATCTTCAACTGATGTCGTAAACATTGGATAACATGATGGTATTAAGTTATAGAAAACTTTGATTGAATTTCTTTGGAAATTGGACTTATATGCTTGTATACTTAAATATAGTTGAGTTTGAGTTTTTAAACCAGTGCAATGATGTGTTAATAATTCTTATATAAGTATTATTTCGTGTACACTCCGCCTTGAGGTATGCACATTTTTGAAACAATGCTATATTATTAACATTTTATTATTAAAGCCGGTAGAAGAGTTAAAATATTACATTCTCCTAGAAAATCTGTGTTGTGTTACTATGTCAATTGTATTACTGATATTTTGGTAGAACATTATATCTTAAACTTTTAGTTGAAATTTGATTTTTGACTGCTGCGGTATATGTGTGCTATTATTCTTCTCGAAAATTTCTTATTTGTTATAATGTCTGTTGTATTACTGAAATTTAGATTTTTTTTTACGAAATATTTCATTTAGAAATTGTAGCTTTTAATAGAATTAATGTAATGTGGTTGTTATGGTGTATATGTGCTACGACTTGAACAATATGAGATCTACTTTGGAAATCCGTTTTACCGTGCCATATATAACTAATAGCATTTAGTTGAATTCTGTGCCTCTAAATATGTATTAACTAAGACCTTAGGATTACTATAATAATGAACATCATACGCAAATGATAGATCTTTTTGCCATCGAGTACTAAGTATAGGACAATAAATGGGCCATAATAAATAATATATTTGTTAATAATTAACAGTATGATTTCATAAACAAGTGATAGATTATTTGCCATCGAGTACTAAGTATAGGATAATAAATGGGCCATAATAAATAATATATTTGTTAATAATTAACAGTATGATTTCATAAACAAGTGATAGATTATTTGCCATCGAGTTCTAAGTATAGGACAATAAATGGGCCATAATAAATAATATATTTGTTAATAATTAACAGTATGATTTCATAAACAAGTGATAGATTATTTGCCATCGAGTACTAAGTACAGGACAATAAATGGGCCATAAATAATAATATTTTTGTTAATAATTAACAGTATGATTTCATAAACAAGTGATAGATTATTTGCCATCGAGTACTAAGTACAAGACCTTGATGGACAATTTAAATAATAATTAAGTTGTAAGGTTTTAATTAAACTAACCAAGTTTTATTTTAATTTAAATCTTTTCTATCTCCTCTCTGTTTCAACTTCCTGTCAGAAGAAGCGCGCGTTTTTAGCTTATGCTAATTTTGAAGTACAGCCAAGCACTATTTAAGCCAGAGGTAGAAACCTCTCGGTGTGTGAGAGCTTTGCCTCAGATCACGGTCACGCCGCTCAACGTTCGTCTGACCAGCTAGCACTTTAAATTTATAAGCCATAGTGCTTACTACGTGATTGCATTGTAAAACAAATTAAAGTGCGGTAGTATTTAGTATACCTTGCTACGCACCCTTTTCGGTAGAGGCCAACTTCCGCGAATTGCTCTGCGAAGCAAAGTTTAATTTAATTTCTATTTTAGGTTTAGTATTTAAATTTATTTGATTGTTAAGTTCGACCAAAGTGTGGTCTTTTACTTTCTGTATCTCTCCCGAATTGGGAGGTTTGTATTTAATAGTGATTGAATAAAAGAGGATTTCAAATCCCTTCACGTGCAGTTATTATCCAGCCCAGCAGATACATCAGAACATAGCGTACCTTCCGCTCCCTGTTCCAGTTCAGGACTGACTACTGGAGGTTAAGAACACTTTACAGAATTTACCATGTTTCCAAAAAAGATGCACAGAACGCTAAGTCCTGACAAAGTGTCAATTTGATTTCTTACAATAGCGAACATCGTATGCAAGTGATTGACTTTTTGCCATCGAGTTCTAAGTATAGGACAATGATGGACAATGTTATATAAAGTATTTGCTTGTAATTAATTAATTACATATGCAGATGATAGATTTTATTTCATCTCTTCAACGATCTCTGTGTAATATGTCACCAGGGTTGCCAACTCTCCCGATTTCCGACTGTTCTCCCGCAAACCCGATTTACAATATATTTCTCCCGACTTTCTCTTATTCTTAAAATATCTCACGATTTTTTAGAAAACCAAAGTAGTATCATGACTGAGAAATTTTGGTGCGCTTCTACTTTGTGAGTGAGAGCACGTGCCCGAAAACGTCGTGTTCCATTCTCAAGTGAGCATCGAATGCCACTGCGTGTCATCTGACACATATTAGCCAATGAGCACAGAATAAGATCGAGGTTGTTGGTTCATCTTGTCGCTAACCTGGGTGAACGTACGTGCTATCGAGAATTTACAATACTTCATATTAGTCGTGTCTGCGAAAAAGATAAAATACTCAGATACTTTTCAAAAATCGTACGCAGATGACTTTCCTTTTAATATATCCTCAAGGAAATGTAATGCATTTGCGATGTGTGTCGTTGGCCATTGCGATTTTTCGATTTCGCACTGTAGAAGTGCCGATGTTCTCGAACATGTTAGTACACACAAAAACAAGAACAACATGAGTTCTATTGAAAAAAAAAACGAAAAGTTAATTTCTTCTATGAAAAAGTTATTAATGCAAAATGTACTGTTTGCATTTAAGAATTAGTAACTGAAAGTTCAGATATTAATCAGTAACGATTTGAAGTAAATTCATTATTAAAAGATGTATTTTTATAATTTAAAAATCTTTTTGTCGTTGAAAATAAATCTCCCGATTTATAAAAGCATTCTCCCGATTTTTGAGCCTCGTAAATTGGCAAGTATGTAGTGACGGATAATTAGAAGCAAAAGTAATATTGTTTGATTGAAAGTTTCTTTTTTACAGTCATGTATGTAGCGATATTTTTCAAAGATGTTTATGTACTTATAATTTGTGACTTTAAATAAGGGTGTTTATAAAGTCCCGGACCCATTTTGATGTTTAATAACTCATAAAATAATAAAGATAGATTAAAATTAATAACATAAATGGTTAGATAGACTCAAAAAGACCCTCGTCAATGAGCTTCCACGTGTGCCCTCTTTTTTTGCACCGAGAATATGGACTCGATATTCAATTTCACGCCAGGTACCGGCAAGCATGTCGGCATCCACCGAGGCTATCGCGGTTGTCATTCTGGCTTCTAGGTCATCCATGTTCGACACTCTCCTCCTGTAAACGTTGTCCTTTACAAATCCCCAAAGGAAAAAGTCCAGCGGCGTTATATCCGGTGATCTGGGTGGCCAAGGAGTGGGACCTCCTCGCCCAATCCATCTTCGTGTAAAATGGTCATTCAAAGAACTACGAACGATGGTATCCCAATGAGGTGGTGCACCATCTTGTTGCAAAAAGACATGTGGCTGAAGCTCTTCTAGTTGTGGAAATACGAAGTTTTCCAACATGTCTAAGTATACGACTGATGAGACCGTCTTTTCTGTAAAAAAGAGAGGCCCAATGACTCGGTCGTGCATTAGTCCACACCACACATTAACCTTTGGGGACTTTAACGCCGCTGGACTTTTTCCTTTGGGGATTTGTAAAGGACAACGTTTACAGGAGGAGAGTATCGAACATGGATGACCTAAAAGCCAGAATGACAACCGCGATAGCCTCTGTGGATGCCGACGTGCTTGCCGGTACCTGACGTGAAATTGAATATCGACTCGATATTCTCCGTGCGACGAAGGGGGCTTACGTGGAAGTTCATTGACAAGGGTCATGAAACATTTCGAGTCTATCTAACCATTTATGTTATTAATTTTAATCTATCTTTATTATTTTATGAGTTATTAAACATCAAAATGGGTCCTGGACTTAATAAACACCCTGTATGTACAGATGATTTTAATGAATCCAGCCTTGTATATCACGGTTCCAGCTAGCAATTAATAATAATTGAGCTGAATCTGCGTTTATTGATTTTAAATGGCTTAGCCTGTTAATTAACAACAGCATAAATTTGATACGCTTTGCTCAACTATGACACTCTTTAAAATATTTTAATTTGCGCAGTGGCAACACATTTCTCTTAAATCCCCGAGTTTTTTGTTTTTAAAAAGAAATTCGAAAAACAAATGAATATATTGCATCTCTCCGAGTGGTCACACACTTCCTTTACATCGATGAATTTTCGGATTAAATGTGATTCATAAATACTCGTAAATACACTTTGCAGTGTCAACACAAAGCTTTTTAATCCCTGATTTTTTTTTAATCAAAAGTTTGCTAAATGATCGTAAAATATATGTCTATAAAGAATGGAGTGGTTTTTAAGAATATAAATATAGGCACCTGTATAAGCATAGGAACCGGAAGACCGCATTAAAAGTTAGATTTCGTTATTTGACCAGAATTAAATTTTTAAATTTGACATTACCAAAACATGAATATTTTCGTCATTTAAAACACATCTGTAATTGGAAGTATATGTCTACAACCAACAGTTGCGAAAATAAAGCCCGGTGTTAAGGCGAGTAAGAGGAGTATATATTTTTGTTACTGCCAGTTGCAGTAAAAAAGGGAGGTGCACAACTAGATGTTATAGCAGAGCAATATACAGAATATTAACTTTCTACGGTTAATCGTGTTTGAGTTATGGGAGATATGTACGTACACTGCCAAAAAAAAGGGGGGGGCGGGCAGTTCTATATCTCCCGTTCTACTGGCCCGATTGACGAAATTCAACTTGCATTTTTCATGTCTCAAAAGCGCGACTTAGGACATGTATTAGATTTATATATAGCATTGTTCTAATGTAGGTATTCTGACACAAAATCAGACTTTTCTGAAGTGACATCTCCATTTTTTTCCATATTTCGATTCTGCGAGTCAAATTATGCCAAGCTGCCAAGTGTCGTAAACATCGCACGAGTAGTTTTAAAAAAATTAGCTCGCAAAATTTTAGTTCCTCAATGTTAATTGAATTTGGTATGTATTTGTTAATATATCTTTTTTTTTATTATTATTAAACTTTTTTGATTCTTCCTTTCGTATTTCGAAATTTAGGTTCATTCCAAATAAACTTCTCTCACTTTGTATGATTAGTTTTAAAATTTGTATTTTTAAATCATTTTTATAATTATTTTTAAAGCAATTTTGAGTTATCACCTATAAAATTTTTAACACCATCTTAAAGTAGATGTATTTCTAGGCACACCTTCAAAAAGGTAGAGTTTTTAGTCAAAATTTTCTAAGCTATACGTGAATTTACATATTGGCACGTTTCGAAATTTGGCATATTTGTTATAAGCGATAATTACGCCAAATGTGGTTTACGCACTTTGTTATAATTATTTGAAAGAATGAACGAAGACTTTTTTTCCCCGCTGGTATACAGTGGAAAAAAATGAAAGGAAAATAGGTTGCTATGAATGAAGAAGTTCGCCCAGTGAATCATTCTCGGCGCAAACTGAAAAAAAAATGCGCCAAGATAAATATCGCACCAAATTTTACAAAAATTAATATTTAGGCATAATTTGAGTCGTAGAATCGAAATATGGAAAACAAAATGGTATGTCATTTCAGAAAAGGTCCGTTTTTGTGTCAAAATATGTGTATCAGAACAATGCTATATATATATGTGATGTGCCATGATGATGTGGTGTAGTCGTAGCTCAAAGTAACAGACGGTAGTAACAAAAAGGATCCATTTATTATTTTTCGTGAAAAACAGATGTTACAAAATTCATGTCCTCGGAATAAATAAAAAAGAACCACACTAATAACTTTTTGTATTGAAGTTTACTTCATCGTTACATTAATGAAAAGACCGCCCGATATTCCTTTGCGAGTCCTTTTATAATCACTGGAAAGGCGGAGCTTCCAAGAAATGACGTCAGCCTCGTCAGCCAATCCAGTTCGCTTTAAATATTTCCAGAACATTCAATAACTGTACGCGTAGAAAGAGCGGGAAAATCAATTTGACTACGGGGCTGTGAATTTAATTCCACGTACTTTCGAATAAGAGATCGTCGCCATTAAAATGAAAAGAACATGCATTTAGAATTGTGACTGCGGAATAAACAAAAGACGAAATTTAATTTAGGGTTTTATGTGTACTTTTGTATTTCTCCCGCCTTCTTCGCATGCCTTCGTGGTGTAGTGGTCTGCATGCTCGACGCGTAACCGAAAGGTCCGTGGTTCGATTCCCGGCGAAGGCGTTGCTCATTTTTCATGTCTCCTGCTTCGTAAAAAACCTAATGTCTCTACACTGGCGCCCGAACTAAAAATGTGGTGCATGATGATTCTCCACCACCGGGATTTGGCGATTGGGTCCCCAAAACCCCAGTCGCCCTTTAAAAGGGGAGTATGTAAGTATTTCTCCCGCCTTCTTCGCAGGCCTTCGTGGTGTAGTGGTCTGCATGCTCGACGCGTAACCGAGAGGTTCGTGGTTCGACTCCTGGCGAAGGCGTTGCTGATTTTTCATCTCACCTGATTCCAAAATAAACCTAATGTCTCTACAATGTGTGTAATATATATCCCAACTCGCGATTTGGAGACATGAAAAACGCAATTTGAATTTCGTCAGGCCCAGTAG
>KK121913.1:394975-419141 GCA_000611955.2 Stegodyphus mimosarum | reverse complement strand
AAAAAAAAAAAAAAAAAAAAAAGGATATGAGGTAATAAATTCACTTTTCTTCGGTTAACCTATTTATTCTGTCTTGATGTAAAAGCCAATAATTATACACAGTGTTTCTCTAACACTGTAATATTTCTCCAAAAATTTTGAGATTTCTGCTTTTTTCTTTTTTTTTTCCTGTGCATTCGATTTAACCACAATAATTTCATTCATTGGTTTTTGGGAATTCCGTTGGAAGCAGAAACAATGGGACTAATTAAGATGCGTGAAGAGATTTTGTAGAGAAAGGGAATGGTATACTAATTGACTCACTTATAATCTTTTCCATTATAAGTAAGTTAATATTTCCATTGTAAGCAAGTCTTAGTTACGTATAATCTTTTCCATTTACGATAGGACTCTATTTATGCAGAGGCTGCTTACTGGTCCAAAAGGGCTTTGTCCTTAAAGGACTATTCTTCTCGTTTTGGCATTTTGTGTTGATTCACTATAAATGTCCGATTCACTTCTCAAATTGTTGCCACCAAACATTATCGCCCTGTATTATAGTTAAAGAAATTAAATAATGAAGATTCTGAATAAATGTATGTATGTTTTTGGCAGTGTGATAAAACAACGGTACCTAGAGCCATCCAATTTTGAATAACGTACGTTTCCAGCCGAATGTGGGCATCCGGAAGCCCAAATTTGGAATTTGTTTTATTATCTATTTCATATTTTGTAAAACTTTAAAGAATAACTTAACGAATTTTCGATTAACAAACTCAGTGATTTTAAAGCGAACAATGGCGAGACTGTACAGGAAAAAAAAAAAAAAATTTTTTTTTTGTTTCCAGTGCGCGAGACTGTGTATCGGAAATTCTAAAGCTATGCTCGTTTTGAAATTATTTTGCGATATTGCTGTTGAACTGAATTTTATGGTTTAAGTGCGAAGAGCATGATATTTAATAAATAAAGATAACACACGAAACGTTAAAAAAAAAGCCACTTTGGACGTAGATCTGAAACATTTCAAATTTTTCTTTTTAATTTTATTTTTCTTAATAGAAAATTTTCATTTTGCCTTCCTTTCCCCCTAAAACCGGCCCGTCAGTTGTTTCCCGATCAAGCATTCAGCGTTTCGTATCGTACGTTTCGGGTCAATGGCATTTTCATTTTAGAAATCGTTTTCTTAGTAAATAATAGGATAAATTTTATTGAGAAAATAACTGCGATAGGCTTTAAATTTTAAACATAAAAATTATGATTATAATTATAATAAAAAGAAACATAACTAAATGAACTTTTACCCATCGAGTATCAATTATTCTTCTGATGCTGAGCTTGTGTCGTCAATTTAATGAAGTCTTATTTATTTTTAAAACGATTTAGATGAAGAATTTAAAAAAGGAAATGTTTTGGAATGAAGATTTCTGGCAACAGCTTATGATTTGAAATATCGTCTGCTACTTTTAAATTTATTCTTTCAGAATATCGCATGTAAACAAGCTGTGAATCGAAGGGTATGTTTCTGAACCTTCTGAAGATAAATATTCCTATTCCACAATTAAAAAATGTTTTGAAATTGATGGTATTAAAAATTCGATGTGCAAAATAAGCAACGTTAGTAATAGGAAAGAAAAAATCCGCCAGCTATTACTTCTACATGGAAAGAACTCTAAACGAATGCCGGAAAAAGGTCTGTGTTGTTTTTCTAACATTTACAGTGGCTCAAAGTGTTTGTACTAGTTTTAGTGAAACGTTGCGTTGTTCATTAATAAAAATTTATATTTTAGAATGAAAATTTTTTAATAATATTTATAAATTTCTCTTAGCAAAAATACATTAATTGTTTTATGACAGTCATCGTATGCTTTAAGGAAATGTGTACATATTAGTAAATATTGTGGTATTTCGGGCAGTTAGTATTTTATACTGTATTCTGCAGTATTTGTGACAGCTTTCAAACGTCTGGGCATAGAGTTTACCGGTTTTTTGTTTTGTAGTATTTGGCATCATGTTTCCTCCATTCTTCCATCGTTACTGTTTTTAGTTTTAATGTTCGTACTCTAATTCTCTCGACATGTGTTCTGTTGTGTTTAAATCTGGTGACTGAGGTGGTGTTTTCAGAATTTGTGGACAATTATAGACCCCTAGAAAACGAACGTTGAGGGCCGTGTGCTTAGAATCATTATCCTGATTAAAAACAAAGTTATTTCCAGTATCTAATTTTGTGGGGGGATAATTTTAAATTATGTTTTAAAATATTTAAATAAACAGCATGGTTCATTGTGCCATCAATAAATACGAAATTATTTAATCCTAATTCTGACATGTACCCTCACACAAGAGCACGTCCACCGCCATGCTTTACTGTATCAATCAAGATCTTGAGATTAAGTTCCTCGTTTTTTTTTTCCTCCGTGCAATTGTACGCCCATCGGAATCAAAAATGTTAAATTTGCTTTCATCTGCAAATAAGACGTGATTGTAATAGCCCTCCACGGAGTAATTCGTTCCCTTATTCAGATAGCCCTAGCGTGTTTTGCCATAATAAATTAAATTAAAGCATAACTTAAATTTACCCAATATGAGGTAGATCTTGTACTGACTCGTTCAATTTTGCATAGTTTTATAAGAGCAATCTTACAGTTTTATGTATTATTATTTATATATATTTTTTAAATACTCTCAGGACTGGGTGTTCCGTGCATATTCTTGGAAAGCATCTTCGTGACAGCTTAAAGTCCTGATCTGGAACAGGGAGCTGAAAGCAGCTATGTTCTGTGGTAGAATACTGTGATTAAGTGGTAGAATAACTGCACTTTAAAAGGATTTAAAATCCTCTTTTATTAAATCACCATTATTTACAACCACTTCCTAACTCGGGAGGGATACAGAAAGTAGAGACCGCACTTGGGTCTAAACTGAACAATCAAATTTAAACTAAAGCTAAATAGAAATTAAATCGTCGTCGCTCACAGAGCTATGAACGCGAGGTTGGCCTCTAAACTAAATGGTGCGTAGCAAGATTTAACTAATACTGACGCACTTGGAATTACTTCAATAAGCAATCGCGTAAAAGCGCTATGGCTTAGAATTTAAATGCTAGCTGGTCAGGTGAACGTCGAATAGAGTAACCGTGGTCTGAGACTAAAAGCTCTCTCACACTGAGAGGTTGCTACCTCTTGCTTAAATACTCCTTGGTTTCACTTCAAATTAGCATAAAGCTGAAACCCGCGCTTATTCTAACGGGAAGTTGAAATGAGAAGAGGTAGAAAAGGAAAAATTAGAATAAAACTTTGTTAGTTTAACTAAAACCTTACAATACTGTACACAATTTCTTGTAATACATGCATTTTTTGTGTATTATACGTATTATTTATTATTTACAAAGTTCTATATAGTATTGTCATTGTCTCAAATACATATTATTGCATAATTCCAAGTTACAGTGCGTTTTACTATACAGTTACTATGTATTAATACCACATGCAATTAACCGAACTTCAAATACTATGTGTGAGTTATATAATCCATTTGACTAAATATACAGAGGATTGAACGTAACAGAATTTTTACAAGCCATGGCCCCAAAATAATGCAAATATTAAGTTATAAAAAATAAAATATCATTATTAGAAACGGAGTATATCACATTCTACATATTGTATTTAAACGCATTTGCATAAAATCTTAATTCTCTCAGAATAATATCACAGTCATACTACAGCATCAAGCATTATTAAACACTTCTATAGACTTCTATAGATGTTCGAGAATCTGCCATTTCTCTTTACCTAGCATTAAACCCTTTGAGAGGAATTTTGTCTCGCCGTGTATTTTGGGTGCCGCCATGCCGCACAGACAGTATACACATGTAAACATTCCTGCATTTTCCCTGATTCGAACTCGAACTCTACGCTGCAGCAGCCAGGAGCATTAACTACTGTACCGGTCAGGACTGTGCCGAACACTGGTAGTTCGGCCTGGGCTCCTGTTTTGTCAAACGGACAGGCTAAGTTCGCGAGGTAAGTATTGGATTTACCGTCTGTGTACAAAATTAAATTTGCTTAATGTTAGAAGGGTCGACAACGTTGTATGAGGGTCGTTCAAGTCAATCCCGAACTTTCTTTTTTTAAACAAAAAGAACAAATTTCAAAGCGTGTAAAGAGGATTTATTTTTCCACATAACCTCCAGCTACAGTTATGCACTTATTCCGGCGTTTAACTAATGCCTGGAATGCTTCGGCATAGACAGATTTATTATTACGACGGAACCATTGTAGGACATCATTCTTCACTTCATCATCAGTGTTGAAATGTTGTCCTCCAAGGAATTCCTTCAGGAGCCCAAACAGGTGGAAAACACTTGGCGCAAAGCCTATGAGGGGTGTGTGGTAACATCTCCCAGCCGAGTTCCTGGATTCTTTGGAATGTGCGTTGAGCGGTATGCAGGCGTGCATTGCCTTTGCAAAAAGAGAACACCCTTTCCGATCAAACCCGGACGTTTCTTTCGTAAACTCTTGTGCACATTACGCAGAACACGGTAGTAATACTCACTGTTGATAGTGACGCTATGGTGTAAAAAATCGACTTGAATAATTCCCTGTTTATCTCAGAATACACTTGCCATCACTTTACCAACAGAAGCAACTGCTCAAAATTTCTTGCGAGGTGGTGACTCCGTATGCTTCGATGGTCTTTTGGATTCGGGGTTGAAATGGTGAGCCCTTGTTTCGTCATATGTCATGATGCGATCCAGAAAATCCTGGTCTTCCATTTCATAGCGTTCCTCCATTTCTCTAGATACTTCAAATCTTTTGTGCCCTTCAAAAGCAGACAGCTGCTTTGGAACTCAGCATGCACTCAATTTTCGAAACAACAAATGATCATGAATTGTTGTGTTCACTGTTCCTAACGGCAGATCACACACCCTTGCAATTTCACGATAGGTTATACGACGATTGTCCAGGATCAACTGTTCCACGCGCTGAATGTTCTCAGTAATAATCAGTTCTGTGATCCATCACGATCGGGATCGTCAGTAATAGTGATATTGGCGTCTTTAAAGCGCTTACACCATTCAAATGTCTTACTGCGTGTCTCATCACTGCACTGAGCCTCAAGTCTTCTGTAAATTTCAGGAGGTTTTATGCCCTCGTTCACTAAAAAGTTCCATCACAACATGCTGTGCCACGTAGACGTTCGCTCTGTTGTCCGCCATCTTGAATAACGATCAATCCAGAAGCGCGGAAAATGAGCGCCGTCTACCAGTAGCAGAACACAAGTGCCAGTTTCTATTGCATACAAAACCTCCAGCATAGGCGTCCATTTAAACCTGGAAAGCAAATAAGTCCTGGATTGAGTTGAACGACCCTCGTATTTCAGTCCGTGCGTTGTTGTGACTGATTCTTCTGATCTGAACATAGTCTAGATCAGGTCCACACATTAATGATAAACAGGGAATCCCGCCCGTAGCAGTAAAATGTTTAGGTGTTTTAAAGGTGACAGTATATGTTCGCCCAGCTCCATCCCAATTTTGACGGAGAACACCGTAGAGGACAAAAGTTCCCTAAATTTCTTTCCTCTACCACAACCTCTAAAGAGACAACGGTATTTGAAGTACCCGCAAGTCGCAGAGATACAAGACTCCTTCCTTCTCCGCGATACGAGATTGGGCGCAGTGCTATGACAGCCATCTCCTTTACTACTATGCCGATCAGTCAGCCGGTCAGCCTGTAGAGTTTCCCTTATTTTGCATAATAAATTACTTTAAGTTTGACACCTTTCCTGAACCTCTCATCTTCCCCCTCGCATTTCCTCTCCAGGATGTAAATTTAAAGTCAAGTGAGTATTTAAACGGGTGATTCGTGTAGTTTATTCAGAGCGTGTTTACGCTAGCCAGCACACGTTACGAGTCTGTCCTTGGTGTTACGCGGCGTTGCTGGTACGCTTTTTTTGGCCATTTATTAAGTCTATCGCCGGGTGGGTTGTCGAGTCAACCTAGTTAGCCTTAACTTAATTTGTTAGTCCATCACTGCTCTTTACCTTTTTGAATTTAGTGTGCAACGATTCTGAAGTTCCAGCGCAAGTCGTCGGTGTTATTGTAAACACGAATTACGTGCCTTTTTCTGTTCAGAGTTTGACGAATAATAGAGGGTTATTTTTACCTTTCGTCTGTGCCGGTATTCCTTACCCCTGTGTGAAAAGTTGCGAGGGTCCTTCGTAGGGTCTAGCAGAGTTTATGTTACCAAAAAGAGTACGATCTTAGAAACCAACTGCCCATTTTGCATTTTTAATTCGCCTGACTTTAAAATCCGTGTAGATTTCTAGTCACGAATTTCCTTTGTCTATTTTGACTTCATTTGTGGCATTATTTGCTTGTATATTTGCGAATAAGTGGTAAAAGAACAAAATTCGACTTTTCAGCACGTCGAAAATTTAATTAAACTCAGGTTCTTAATATTAATCCTCTGACAGTAATCTATCCACGTGCTTTCTCTTAAAACTCGGAAGGGCGCTTTTTAATTGAATTTTTTAATCTACCGTTATGTGACGTAACTTGATTAGCGTGTTTTATTGAGTTAAAATATTAAAGTAAATATGCCTTCAGAGGCCACCAAGGTTTGCTTTTGGTTTTTTTTTTCCCCTTTCCCATTCAGCTACCAAACTTTTCGTTCAAACGGTTTTTAGGAATAATGGCAGAGGCGTGTTTCTGCGCACTTTTCTCTTTGTTTACCAAGTTTCATTGAGGATCGTAATAAGGAAAATGCTCCAGGAATTCTGGCAAAAAGGATTCTTGATGACGCGGATGTGTTTATTTTTCAGATTTAGCCGTGTTTAAAACCGCGAGTAAGCCGTCGAATAGATTAGTTGTTAACTCTCTGTCTCTTGTAAAGGGTATAATAATCCACATGGGATTTTATCAGTGTTTTTATTCGACCTTTCGTGAGTAGAATGACGTTTTATTTAAACAAGAGTGGTCTTTTTTCTCTAAATCCGTCCTTTCAGTTGGGTACTACATTTCGTAGAAATGGAAGAAGTTATTCGTGCTTACTTTTTTTTCCCATTGCTTTCGAAGTAAAAGGTAAGAAGGTGAAGATAAAAAGATTAGAAAACATTAGAAGGTGTTTATATATCGTTGCGTGCTTACGGGTTCGTAATGGATTGAATGCGCAAGTCGTTAAAAAGTTAATAAAATTTATTCTTCTCACAAGAAAAAAAAACAAAATACTGAAATATTTCCTCAGAAATATTCGTACAATATCACACTCTCTCAAACGTTAAACAGAACTCAATTCAAAACAGAGAAAGTTAATCCAATCTCGCAGCGAATTCACTACAATCAGTAACAGCATTAAGTAAACAAACAGTTCGCTTAAAACATCGGCAACTGAGCTGAGGTGTTTTAATTTGGCTTTTATAAGCTTTTTAATTATTAACTAAAATATTCTGGTAAAATTTGTTTTCTCAATTTTTCTTGATTTTTGTGGTTGGCAACAGCAATTACGAGATATTTACAGTGTCTCATAAAAGTGATGGGACACTTGTGCTTTACAAAAGGAAGCTGTAATAAATTAAATTAAAAAAAAACATGTAAAATTTTTTGTGGGTGTGTTTCATACTTAAATTTAGTAACAATTATTACATAACATACATTTTTTTCAAAATATTAAAATATTAATTTAATAAAAATACAATTGTTTAGAACGGAGCAAAAAAGGGCTCACATAAGTGATGGGACACTTACTTTTCCATCAAATATTTATCCAAAAATTTTACTTTTTAAAAGGTTTTAATATTTTGCTGGATTTCCTTTTATTTTTAAAACATGATTTAATCTTCTTGGGATGGATTCGACTAATTTTTTTGTGATTTCTGGAGTATTTTACCCCATTCTTCTTGAAGCATGGATTTTAATTGTTGTTTTGAAGAAATGGTGTGTTTGCGAATTTTTGATTCCAATTCTTGCCAAATATTCTCTATGGGATTTAAGTCTGGAGATTGTGGTGGTGTTTTTATTATTTCCGGACAGTTATACAGTAGGCCAGAGTCTAACGTTCAAAGCAGTGTGCTTGGGGTCATTGTCCTGGTAGAATTTAAAATCGTTATGAAGGTTCAATCTTCGTGCTGAAGATTTCAAATTTTGATTTAATATGCCAATATACTTGTACTGATCCATTATACTGTCAAGAAAAACAAGATTACCAACTCCAGCGGACGACATACACCCCTATACCATAACTCTTCCTCCACCATGTTTTACTGTTGGCACCAAGTTCTGTTTGCGAAATTCTTCCCTGGGTTTTCTCCACACCAAGATTCTACCGTCAGAACCAAATACATTAAATTTACTATCATCAGCAAATATAACTTCATTCCAGTAATCAGAATTCTTATTTATGTTGGATTTTGCGAAGCCAGTCTGAGTTTTCTATTCTTTTCACTTACGAAGAATTTTTTCCTGGCTGCTCTACCGTAATATCCAGTAGATCGAATTACTCTTCTAATAGTCTCAGGATTAACAATTACTCCATATAATGCTTATAAATCAGCAGCAACTTTAGGAGCACTCATTCTGGGATTTTTTTAATATTTCGAACGATAATTCGCTTTATTCCATTGGATAGCTTTGCTGGTCGGCCAGGTTTTCTTTTATCCTGAATGATTTGATTCTTTTTATATCGTTTAATGATATTGAAAACTGTTGAATGACTCAAGTTAACTGTTTCAGCAGTTTCTCTAATAGATTTTCCACGTTCAGTATGCAAATTAATAACTAATTTTCGAATTTCAGGCAAAGTTTCTTTTCGTTTAGCATTCATGGCTGCACAGAGCTAAAAAAACACAAAAATTCCCAAACAAACTGGAAATAAATAATGCAGACGATTTTATAAATTATTGACAATTGCTTTTGAGTAAAAATAAGAACCCCCAAAAATATTTTTAGACGATTTTTGTTGCATAGTCTAATGGTGTCCCATTACTTATGTGAGCCATTTTTTGCTCCGTTCTAAAAAATTGTATTTTTATTAAATTAATATTTTAATATTTTGAGAAAATGTATGTTATGTAATAATTGTTACTAAATTTAAGTATGAAACACACCCACAAAAATGTTTTACATGTTTTTTTAATTTATTTTATTACGGTTTCGTTTTGTAAAGCACATGTGACCCATCACTTTTGTGAGACACTGTATTTAAGGACATCAACGCGAGCGAAGCCGGGGGTAAAAGCTACTGTGTATATATATATATATATATATAGATAAGCTATTGTATATATATATATATATATAAGATAAGAGTTAGAAAGGAAATGATGTCTTTGATTGATTATCCTATTTGAGAGAAAAGGTTGAGGGCCATTTTATGGCATCGTGGTAATAAATACGAATGTGAGTTTGTTTGTTAAAGTGAAAAGTGAAAATGTTTTAGCATTAATCTCGCCTATTCTTATTGTTGTTTCTGCTACTCATTAAACCTCAAATCATCGATAGATTAGAAAAGAGGAATGTGGAGCAGATTTAATGAAATCGTAGCCTGAATATGGTTCGTATTTACTTTGCCGTGGCGGGTCGGTTCTTGTATTATGTTGGCATAAAAGTCAACAGTTAGAAGAAAAAGGTTTGATGTGACCTTCGCCGGTAGTCTGTGACAATTTGTCTTTGTAAGACAAAACCAATCACTATATGGACAAACCCGTTTTGAAATTTATGAGAGCTCGAATTGAGGAAAGGCAATACAGTCAAATGCCGAAAATCCGCCGACCTGAAATCCGCCAACTCCTGAAATCCGCGTTGCCTCTGAAGACATAAACATTGAATTTATAGGTTCCAGAAACCGCAAAATGGAGAATGAAATACCGAAGAAAAAATATTTATCCAATAATGACGTCATAATTACCGAATGATAATGATTCTGTGTTTGTAGCAGAAAAAAGACAGAAGAGGTTTTTAGTATGGATGATGTGTTCAGTTGAGCCAACACTGGGATGTCGGATAACCGATGTTGAAATCATTGGCTCTGTTTTGAACTCGCCACAGCAAGAAAACGATTCCGACACCGACACAGATAATGAATTTGGTACGAGTGAGAAAATACCTTTTAATGAGGGTTTGGAACATGATGAAAAATACCTAAAATATTTAGAACAACAGAGCTGTGTCACAGTGCAGTAGATTATGATCCTGTAGAATTTTAAAAAAAAAAAAAAAAAAAAAAAAACTTACTCCGGAGCACCTAAAGTTTTAAAACAAATCTCTATCAGGAAAATGTTTGAAACAAGTAAAAACAAAAAGAAATATTTTATGCTTTATTAGTATCCCTTATTTTTACAAGTTTCTATTGTATATGTCCTTAACGCTTTAAAATATTCCTGTAGTCACTAATATAAATGAATAATATAATATATATATATATACATATTATAATTTAATGCATATAATAAAATAATGTAAAAATGTATATTATTGTACATAATAATTTAAGTAAATGTATCTAATATGTCTTTATTTATTTTGCACTGTTAGTCCGAATATTATGATTTGGCTTTTTTGTTCTGAAATCCGCAAAATCCTAAAATCCACACAACCTCTGGTCCCAAGCATTGTGGATTTCTGGACTTTTACTGTATTTTAAAAATTTTCCGAACTTGGCTATAAAATGCTAAGGGGTGGAAATACAGTACGTAATTAAATCACTTCTAAATATATCAATATCTTTCCTTTGTTTGCAGTAGGAACAATTGCATAGCACATTTTCACATTTAATTGCGATATTTTCGAAGCGGCATCTTTTAAGCTTTAATTTTCTTTATTGATTTCGAATTCTGACTTTCATATGTGTAACAGAAAGTCATAAGAGATTTACGATCGCTTTCATTTCGGGAATTTTCAATATTTGATAGAACGAAAGAAAATCCGTGCTTCTCGAATTTCGCTACGCTTTAGTGTTTCCCGCTTTCGATAGTAAATAAGAGTCCGGAATGGCATTTTGATATTTGCCGTTCATTCGACACCTACAGCAAAGTGTGAATTAATTTTATTAATTGAGTTTTACCTAGGCTCGTGTTCAAGATTTATTTTTCTCTTTTTATTCATCTCTGACATTTAGAAGAATTAAAATTTCTTCGAAGAGAAAAATTCCAATTTGAAATTCTCATTTAAATTTCGTAAAAGGTTTCGGCTTTCTTAATTTAACTTCGAGTAATAAAATTTAGTAGTTTCTGCGTTTATTAATTTCTTTTCTTTTTTTTATTATTATTTTAATACCTTTCTTCAGGGTTAATTCATTCAGTGCAGCTGTTTTTTGGAACGAGAGTGTGCTGTTTATATGCTAGAGGTTTGTTTACTGGACTATTTAACCTCGATGTGCATTTAATCAGTCCATATTTTAAAAGCTCTAAACAGCATTTTTAATATTACTAGATGTCATCCTTTTTCATTTTTTACTCCCTTGTGCGAAGTAAAAAGGAAGCATTGCAATCGCGAAAAATTTTGGGCCTAAAATTTTGGTTGAAATACCAAAATTGGGATATTTCAACGAAAATATCCATTTTGACCGCTATCGAATGCAATTTAACGATGTTTTTGAGTAATATCTAAACGTAAGGACAGAATAAAGGACTCTTTTTTCCCCCCAAAAAATTATAAAAGAGATTTAAAATGGATTCTGAAGAGATTTTTTCGTGGCGTCTGTACGTACGTATGTATGTATTTCGCATAACTTAAAAACGACTAGCCTCAGAACGTTGAAATTTTATATATAGGGCTGCTATAACATGTAGATGTGCACCTCGCATTTTCGTTGCAATCGGCCGCACCAATAGTGTATAAATATTCGGTTCAGTGAGCTCAGTTTCTTTATTCTTATATGTTTGTAAATTGTGCGTGTTTTGCTTTAAAAAATGATTGAATTATGTTGTTCTTATCTTTCGGTTAAAATTTTATGCCTTTAGTTAACCTGCATGCAAAATTTGTGGAATTATCAACAATTTGAAAGTTTTTTAAGTGCGGCTGAGCCTAATTTTTGGTTATGATAGAGGACATATTTGTTTAGATTTGAAGCTTAGCAGAATAGTGGATTTGTTGCCAATCTAGAGAAACTAAGCTTCGCAACAACAAAGTAACGTCTTCTGTTATTATTGCGAATTAAATTATGCTTGATTCATTCTGGAATGATCATTAAGTTATTAGCTTGTTTTTGTGTACAAATTGTAATTTTAATTGTGAAAATTGTTTTTTAATTGCTTTAAGTGTACTTGGTGGTTTATGTTTTTCTTTAGCTTTCAATTTTTAATGAAAATATTTCGAATTTTTATGTATTTTTGCCTTACCACGAAGTGAGAACTGAATTAATCAGTAGCGCATGCGCATTATGTAAGCGCCGCTGAATAGTCTGGGAAATCGTCTGTGTTTAGCGCCGAAGTGTGGTTATGGTAAATAAATATAGTGAACTTTAAAAAGTGCATTTATTCTGTTGTGGTTTGTTCTCTACCGACGAAGTAGATTGAATTCAAAATTCGTTAACTGTTAATTCAATATGTTTAAATGAAATACTGGAAAATTGCGTGTAATTTAATATTCCACACAAGGAAGTCATGTGGTGTATGTATCAGATTTTTTTTAAGTAGGAGAGTTGAAAAAAGTACACTGCCATCGACGAGACTCGACCTCTGGACCTCTCGAATACGCGTCGATATGTTTCCAATTACACCACGAAGGCATGTGGAAAGGAGGGAGAAAATGCCTTTTAAAATCATTGGACCGACCGACTTTGAAATAATGAAAATGTTGTGGAGTATTTCATAATACGTATTTATTCAAGATTAGAGGGATGTAGGAAGAATTATGAAGTGGTGAAAGGGTTAACAAAAAGGTTTAATTCAGGCGTTGAGGAATGCACACAGAGAAAGAATAAGCCAATTTTATATCACTCTTATTCAGGTACTACAAATTAAAAAATAAAATTAGTCATCCGGCCGTTGTCGCTTTCTTCTGCACTTAAGCAACTCAATAGAAATTTCTTTAAAATGTTTGTTTTCCAGCATCTGAGCGGTAAAGTTTGATTTCACCGAACAAACGGGCTGCGTGGCCGTTTTAATGGTTTTCTCGTTGTGTAATGCGGTTACGAGCCACCTTCCCTTAAAAAGCTCTTTACGAAGCCAACCCTTTCCTTCACCCTCGAGTGTTTCGCTGTAATTAAATAAACCAAACCAAACTTTGAAAATGTTTTTTGATTTCACTTCGCGGTTTTCTTGTCTTAGCAAAATACAAAAGATTGTTATTTGAGGGAAATACTTGTTGCAGTGCTTAAAAGAAGCAGTCCTTTGAATTTAAATGCATAGCTACATGTTGAAAGATTATAACATTATAAGGTATTTCTCCCTTCTTAGCATGCCATCGTGGTGTAATGGTCAGCACACTCGGCGCGTATTCGAAAGGTCTGTGGCTCGAGTCCCGACGAGGGCGTTGCTCATTTTTGATGTCTCCTGCTTCAGAATAATCTAATGTCTCTACATTGGCGCCCGAACTAAAAAATTGGTGGATGATGATTCTCCACCACCAGGATTTGGCGATTGGGTCCTCAAAACCCCAGTCGCCCTTTAAAAGGGGGTAGTATATAAGGTATTTCTCCCGTCTTCTTAGCATGCCTTCGTGGTGTAATGGCTAGCACACTCGGCGCGTATTCGAGAGGTCCGTGGTTCGAGTCCCGGCTAGGCCATTCCTCATTTTTCATATCTCCTGCTTCAAAATAACCTAATGTCTCTACAACTTTTATTTCTTGAATAAATGCTCAATTTTTCGTGTTACATTAATTTACAATAAATGAATGTGATAGCAAGACTTTTTTTTTTTTGTTTGGCTTTCTCTTTGCCATTTTAAACAGCTCATTTTAGATGTAAGATTTTTAGATTCTGTACCTTTAATTTGTGAGAGATAAATTCTTAAAAATCGTAGGCCTATCATGGGCGCTTAAATTTCTTTTTTTTTCCCTTGGTTTTTCCTTCCGTCCCCTTTTTTGTCTGGTTGTGACTGAAATCTGAACCCCAAGAGCAGACAAAAGTTTGCTTTTAATCGTATAATTTTTGTTGTGTTTAGTTTTTTAGTTCGTTGTACGAAGTAAAAAGAAAGTATTGTAATCGCGAAAAATTTCGAGTATCATATTTCAACGAAAATATCCATTTTGACCGCTACCGAATGTAATTTAGCGATGTTTTTGAGTGGCATTCGTACGTAAGGACAGAATAAAGGAATCCTTCTCTCCAAAAAAATTATAAAGCTGATTTAAAATGGATTCTGAGGAGATTATTTTTTTGTGGCGTCTGTGCTTATGTACATACGTATGTGTGTGTATGTATCTCACATAACTCAAAAACGAGTAGCGCCAGAACGTTGAAATGTTGTGTATAGGATTGCTATAACATGTAGACGTGCACCTCGTATTTTGGTTGCAATCGGCCGCACCAAAAATATATAAATTTATGTATATATATATCATTTATGTTTAGGCGATTGCTTTTAGAATTTTACTCCCTTAACTTGGCTTATTTATATATATATATATATACACTCAGTTACTCGGCTGTGTGAGGTCAGTTTTTTATACTTATATGTTGATAAATTGTGCATTTTTTGCTTTAAAAATAATTGAATTACGTTGTTCTTATCTTCCGTTTAAGGTTTTTATGCCTTTAGTAAATCTGCATGCACGATTTGTAGAATAATCACCAATTTAAAAGGTTCTTTAAGTGCCGCTAAGCCTAATCATTTTTCTAATCGCGGACATATTTGTTTACATTTGAAACTTAGGAGAATAGTGGATTTGTTGCCAGTGTAGAGAAACTAAACTTCGCAACAACAAAGATGACACCTTCTTTTATTATTGCGAATTAAATCATGCTTAATCCATTCTGGAATTTATTCGAGGAAATAAGTGTTTAAGAATTAATTGAATGAGAAATACTGAATCGTCTGCGTAAAACTGTTTCTTTCTTTCTCTCTCTCTTTTTTTTTTGATTGTTGTTTGTTTATTTAATTTCTTTTACACATCGTTTTAGATTTATTATAGTCTTTGAATAGAACATGTGGCAACGATTAGGTAGTTTTCCAGATGATGTATGTAATTTTTGTGTATTCTGATGAGTTAGTTATAAAATGAATGAAATGTAAGTCTGTTAAGTGAAGCTATTGCCAGAGTGATTTCATTTCTAGGTTGAGGTACAGAAATGTTACCACAGTTTTTCTGTTGAAATTCCCCCTTCAATTTGATACTGATTTTGTATGCAATCATTGTCATCTTCAAACAATTATTAGTTATGAAAATATGTGCGAATAGTATTTGATTGCTGGCAAAACTAACATCAGGCTCTCTAATTTTAAAGATAAACATTGAAAGTTGTTCTGATTTTAAAGATAAATAGTAATTTTAATTTCGGTAAAGTATATGCAAGTGTTTGTTCGAAAGCTCATAATTTTGGATCCCTGTCGTTCGTTTCTCGTACTGTAAACAAACATGTTTAGAAACTCGCTTAAATTAAGTAGAATACTTATAGATATAAGGCAGAAGTAGCGGAGGTGCATATTTTAAAATTTTGTTCGTGAAGGAGAATTTTTCCTCATGGTTGCTGGAAAATTATTCTCAAGTTTATTTCTTTTTAAGAAAAGAAATCATTTATCGAAGAAATGTGTAACTCAGACGACATGAGTTTTATTGTTTAATTTAAACAAATGTTATTATGTAGTTGTTTACCTGATATTAAACCAGCGCTTTCCTTCTGCTGATTAATTTTCGTGTGGAGAAATGTAGGAAGAAAGAGGCTGGTATGCTGCGTGCATTGAATTATTGTTTCCCATGGATGATAGATATGCGTTAGGTTCATTCTAAATGTCGAATTAAAATTGATTAATACTTATTTTTATTTAGAGAACCATTAGGTTTTTTCGAAGGAGACGTGAGACGTCATTAGGAGACGTGAAAAATATGCAGTGCCTACGCCGGGAATCGAACCCTGGACCTCCCGAATACGCGTCTAGTATGCTTCCAATTACACCGCGAAGGCACATGAAAAGGAGGGAGGAAATACCTTATATACTCCCCCTTTTAAAGGGCAACTGGGGATGAGGGAACTTAATCGTTAAATTCATGAAAAATATGCAGTGCCTTCGCCGGGATTCGAACCTGGACCTCTGGAAAACGCGCCGAGCGTGCTAGCCATTACACCGTGAAGAAAGGATGGAGAAAATAAACAAATGGCAATCTCGTTAAGCTTAATTCGCTACTTAAAATTTTAAATTGTGGATAATTCTACAACTGTTGAATGTAAGTTAACTGAAGGCATAAAAGCCTTAACCGGAAGGTAAGAACAACATAATTCAGTCACTTTTAAAGCAAATACATTTTACCAAATACAACCTTTTAAAGCAAATACATTTTACATAAACATTTTACCGACATATAAGAATAAAAAAAAACTAAACGAGAAGGATAACAGAGTAGGAAGATATATATATACAAGCAATAATTCACTATAAATTACAAAAAGAAAAAGAAAACTCTACGTACTTGCATTTCAGTCATTTGGTTTTTAAAATTTTAAGGCAAGTTGGTTAATTTTTGCTTACTAGTTTGATTTTTAAATTTCTTTTTACCACAGTTTTTAACTTTAATTTTATGGATTATTACTTTTAAACTTCTTATGATTTTTTTAAAATTTGTTCTTGAATCTACTTTTGTTTTTACTTTTGTACTTGAAATGAAAAGAGAGTGTAGGGGATATGTCTTCTAAAGTAAGCGTCTCGTTCAGATTAATTGTGTTCTTAGTCAAAAAATTTTAATTTTATAGATTAGTTGCTTTTTAACAGGATTCTTTTGGTTTAGTGACTAATATCTTTATTTTGATTCAGTATCAATTAGTGATTTGAATCTAGCAAATAATTTGACGTTTACTTGGAAGTAAGATGATACACTCTCTGTTATTTTAGTTACTGTTAATGGATGGTAGATTGGTTTATCCCCTTGATAAGTCGATTAATTTGCTATCCATAACAATAACGGGTTTTTAAATACTTCTAATGTTTACTTTTGATTTTGGCATTTTTGCGATTTAGTTTTCCTTAACTGTGTTTAAAACAAGGAGGACTGAAAATTCTTTAAATTTTTTTAAATTCTGAAAAATACCTTTTCAATAATGTTTCTAAATTGAATTTCTGTTGCTTGGAGATGTAATATGGAGAGTTTTCTTTTTATAATAATATATATATATATACCCACTCTGTTACTCGGGTCCGTGAGCTCAGGATTTTTATTCTTATATGTTGGTAAATTGTGTATTTTTTGCTTTAGAAATGATTGAGTTATGTTGCTCTTATCTGACGATTACGGTTATTGTCCCTTTAGTTAATCTGCATGTAATAGTTGTAGAATTATCAACAATCTAAAAGTTGTTTAAGTGCGGCTAAGTCTAGTTTTTGCATCATAGCAGCCATATTTGTTTACATTTGAAACTTAGCAAAACAGTGGATTAAGTCTTTCTGCACCTTCAGTGTGTTTTTGCCGAGTGGGGCCAAAACGAAACTTTTAGTTTTGTGCACCGAAAAATCTGCCTTCTCGCCTGCTGGCCGAATTGCTTGTTTTTGCGTAGAAAATTGTAATTGTAAAAATTGTTTTTTCAATTGTTTTAACTATTTGGTGTTTTATGTTTTTCCATCTCTTCCAATTTTTAATGATTAAGGAATTTTTATGTAATAATAATTATAAATAATTTAATTAATGATCGTTTTTTAAGATATTTTGAGTTTTTATGTATTTTTGCCTCTGCCACGAAGTGAGGACTGAATTGAATAAGAAGTATATATTCTAATGATATAGGTCATTTTCATATTTTCAGCCTTTCGGAAATTGCTTTTGCTCTCTTTTGTCTTCCAGAATGAATATTTATTACTTTAAGTAATCTGAAATGTAATTTTTTAATACACAATTTTATCGAAAACGTTAGTACCAATATTACTAAACATACAATACACTTCTAATTTAATTTTTTGGAAATTTAAGCTTTCTTAATTTCTTTTTTATAACACTGAGGTGACCGTTACAATACAGCAAAACCTAATTGATGCAATAATTTCATATTTTAGCACCCCCTCAGTGGTCGAAATAAGAAGGCTATAAAACTGCGAAATAACAGTTGTGCCAAATTCGGTTCTGATCGATTGAAAACGTAACTTCCTATTTATGATTTTTTGAGTTCAGGTTTTCGGAAAGTAACAACAAATATCGTGCTATTTCAGGCCTTTTTTTCTCCTGCAGGTGTTCTGGATAAAACATCAAAAATCGTGCAGCCTTTCATTACAGTTGGCGCGGAGATTAAGGTGCATAAAAAACTTATTTCAACCGGAAAGGAAAAATTATTCTTTGTTAGAATACAGTGAATTAACTGGAAAAATCCGTTCCCCTATCTGTGGTTTAACATTCGTTTACATAATAAAAGGCATATTTTTACAGGTAAATAAAATAAATCTATTTTATTAATAACTGTGATAGCAGTACCAATCACGATCTTTACGATTCTTTAGAATAATACGTTTCAAATACAGATTTAATGCTACCCAAACCTTCAGAAGTGTTCCTTTTTCTTTTTCATCGTTATTTTTTACTTTCGAAATTTCAATTTTTAAGATTTAGAATTCTATTTCAAGAAAATAGTAATACTCACATTTTAAAAACAGCTTGTTTTTTGCAATATACATAGATATAATAAAAAATGTCGTTAATATTTTACTTAAGCACTCTCTGAAGTTTGCTAAGAATAATTCTGACATCGCTTTACACCATGGAGGTAGGAATTTATTCTTACCTCCATGTTTTATACATCCATCCCGATCACGTGACATCCGATCGAGCTTTCGTGTTTTGCGTTGACCCTGAATGAAAAGGCTGAAAAGGGAACACTTTCTAAACCCATTTAAACAATCTGAAAGTCTCAGATGGGGAGAGCCCGAAGTGAAACATAATCGTTGAAAAAGTTGAGGATTTTCGGTGGCGATCCCCTCCTCCAGTGTTTGCAGCGTAAATATGGACCAGTTTCCATAGAAACTCTTCAATGAAGGCACTTCTCTCCTTAGACACATAGCATGAATGAGTTCCGTTACAACTTAGCCAAATCCTATTTCAATGTCAGTTTTAAAACTTAAAACTAGACAAATACTTAACATTAGAGAGATCAGCATTTGAGAAGAATAGTTTTTACATTACTTATTATTTAAATTTGATTACCAGTAACCATTTTTTTTAATTTAATCTCTAAAAATATTTTAATACGTAACGTTTTCTAATATATAAATTTCTATAACAGGATCTAGTATATCTTAGCCCAAAGGGCGTTAGCCCAAAAGGGCTATAAATTTCGTTTTGGCATTTTACGTTCGTTCATCATAAATGTCCGTTCACTTTTCAAACTGTTGCCACTAAATATTACGGCCCTGTATTAAATTTAAAGAAATTAAATAATGAAGAATCTTCCTAAATATATTGATACGGATTTCATATTTATTTAGCTGTTTATTTAGAATTGTAATTAAAATTGCTTTATTTTCCCGTGCAACGCAGACGATGTTTGAAGAGAAAGTTACGTCGGAAAAATGAAAGTAAAAGAGCGCGTGCATTTAATATTTAATAAATAAATATCTCGTAATTACTGTTGCCATCCAGAAAAATCTAGAAAAACCAAGATTGTTCTGGTGATAATTCAAAAGCTTATAAAAGTCGAATTGAAACATCTCATCTCAGTTGTTGTTGTAGTTGTAGCTGTTTAAAGCGAACTGCTGCTTGTTTACTTAATGCTGTAGCGATTTCGCTGTGAGATAGAATTAGTTTATCTGTTTTAAATCAAGTTTTGCTAAACGTTTGATATATTGTGCGAATATCTCTGAAGAAATAATTCAGCATTTTGATTTATTTCTTGTCGAAAGAAAAACTTTGTCAACTTTTTAACGACTTTTGCATTGAATAATCCATAACGAACCCGTACGCACGCAACAATATATATGTTTCTCGCATTGTGATAAAATGACGGTACCTAGAGCCATTCAATTTTGAATAACGTACGCTTCCACCCGAATATGGACATCTGAAAGCGCGAATTTGGAATTTTTTTATTATCTATTTCACATTTTGTAAATTTTTAACGAATTTTTGATTAACAAACTCAAGGATTTCAAAGCAAGCAATGGCAACACTGTATATTAAAAAATAAATAAATAAATAAATAAATAAAATAAATCTCCAGCGCGCGAGATTGTGTACCGGAAATTCTA
The DNA here is from genome assembly GCA_000611955.2 of Stegodyphus mimosarum. NCBI lineage: Eukaryota > Metazoa > Arthropoda > Arachnida > Araneae > Eresidae > Stegodyphus > Stegodyphus mimosarum. The sequence goes on along the minus strand of KK121913.1, from coordinate 398,851 downwards.
AAGATATGCTCATTTTAAAATTATTTTGCGATATTGTTGTTGAACTGAATTTATAACGGTTTAAGTTCGAAGACCATGATATTTAATAAAGAAAGGTAACACACAGAAAATGTTAAAAAAACGCCCCGTTGGGCGTAATGTAAAACCTAGGTTTCAGACTTTTTTTATCCTTTATTTTTTAGATATTTAATTTTTACTTCCTTGTGTGATGTAAAGGACGTACTGTAATCACGAAAAATTCTGGGTATCGTATTTCAAGGAAAATATCCATTTGGACCGCTCACTAATTAATTTGAACGATGTTTTCACGTGATATCTGTATATACGGACAGAAAAAAAGGGGTGTTTTTGCCCAAACGGATTGTAAAATGGATTCATAAGAGAATTTTTTTTCTTGACATCTGTACGTACGTATCTCGTATATATAAAGTAACTCGCATAACTCAAAAACGAGTACAAGTGTCCCATCACTTTTGTGAGACACTGTAGAATACTGAAGAACTGTGTAGCGACTATTCGCTGAGTTCTTGTAAGTAAGAAGTCTAAAGAAGGTTTAAATTCCAACGCAAAATAAATTAACAGACGGCCCCTTCTCGGGCTTACAATAAACCTCAATCTTCAACTCAAGACAGAAAATATAAAACTAATCTAATACTACTAAAATAAATGAGCCGAAACAACTAATGGAGTTGGTCCTTATTTAATATCTCCGTAAACTAGCAGCATATAGCTCTACGCCCATGTAACAATAAGCTTAGACTATCAGCAACAACGTGGCCGAAAGGCAGAACACGCTTTCCTACTGAAGTGACCCAGACTTCAGCTTAAATACTCGTTTCTACCTCTTTTGCATTAATCATAATCTTGAAAACTAATACCTTTAGGGAAACGTACGCGGGAAATGAATATGTATTGGAAAGGCTTGTTCCAAAATAAAAATAGCTATTAAAAAATTAAACCCTACAATATGATTACTAAACACCAATTTGTAAAGAATAAATTCTTTTAATAAATCAAAATATATGCATAGTTTCAGAACGACATTAATCTAAGAGATGTGAGAATCAGAGAGTGTGCACACGAACTAGTAAAACAGAAGGGAAAATTTTTTTTTTGCAGTCCCGGAGAGTCGAGATTCGTAGCGCGCATGCGCTAGGAATCAGGACGTGACGTCAGCGTCGATGTTGTAGAATTATGGGGGAAACCCACAATTTCAAGTATTAATTAATTAAGGATATGCTATCATAAGAGTGGTATAAATTAGGTTATTTATAACGGCAAGAATAAAAATGTTGCTTGCTTTAAGTTCTTAAGTCAATTTGATTTAATTGCGTCGTTTATATCATTGGTCTTGAATTAGCGTTGTATAATTTTCACAGGTCCTTTTATTAGTGATACTTAAAATAATGACCTCACTTAGCAAGTACGTAGAGTTCAAAATGGCTGAAAAATACATTATCATTTGTCATATAAACTATCGAAGTTAATACTTTATGCTTGAACTGACAGCAACAAAATCTTATCGAAGGAAGTATATTCTAGAACCTTTTTTTTTGTGTGTGTGTCTGTTGTATAGCTTTTCGTGAAATATGCTTTCGTTATTTTTTGAGAAATGCACGCCGTTTGCAGATGCTTTAAAAGTGCATGGTGATCATGAGAAGCACTGAAAGGCGCTTCAGCACCATCTTGATTAACTGTGAATTCTTTATTGCGCTTTTAAATTGAATAATCTTAAACTAAAATCAACAAACAGCCATATTTAACCATTTTTTTTTATTTTATTTGGTCGCTGGGGAGAAAGTTATGATTTTACCTTTGCACTGCTTCATAGACGGAACAGAATATATTGTTACGGATTTCGTATTTATTTAGAATTGTGATTAAAATTGTTTTATTTTCCCGTGCAACGCAGACGATTTTCGAAGAAAAAGCTAAGTCGGGAAAGTAAAAATAAAAGATTTGCATTTAATATTTAATAAATAAATATCTCGTAATTGCCGTTGCCATTCACAAAAATCGAGAAAATAGGTTTTGGAATGTTCTAGTAAATAATAAAAAAGCTTATGAAATCCGAATTAAAACACCTCAGCTCAGTTGTAGTTATTTTAAGCGAACGGTTGGTTTACTTAATGCTGTTATTGTAGCGAATTCGCTGTGAGATTGAATTAGTTCCTCTGTTTTGAATTGAGTTCTGTTTAACGTTTGAGATATTGTGATATTGTACGAATATCTCTGAGGAAATATTTCAGCATTTTGTTTTATTTATTTATTTTTTTATTTATTGTGAATTTCATTACTTTTTTAAAGACTTGTGCATTCAATCCATTACGAACCTGTACGCACGCAGCAATATTAAATCATATATTATGAGGAACCTAAATTCTTTGCTATTCTAAATGATGCTAGGACTAGGGTTGCCGACCGTCCTTTTTTAGAAAGGACAGTCCTCTAATCAACTTTCTTGCCTTCTTTTTTGAGTTCAGAAAAAATGTCCTTTATTTCGAATATAAAAATCCCTTAAGTTCTCATTTTTATAACTTATTGTTCTAAGCACTTGTTCAGACTGCTTCTAATTGATCATAACTGTATAGAAATCCAACCAGTTATTGAAAAACTAGCAGGTCGGGTTGCAGCCAAAGCGAAATTTAAAAGTCCTATGTCCCCCTGAAAAGCAAATGTATGAAAACGTTTCATTATGAAAAATCAGTTCATTCTTTCCAAGGAACAAACAGTTCGTAAATAATTTTTTTTTGTTGCCAAACCAGCAAACAAAAACTTTTGATACTTAAGGTTATTAAGTATGATGTCATGACTTAAATTTAATGTACTATAACATTTTCTCAATATCAATAAAAGAATTAACATGGCATTAATGTATCACGTCAATTATACTAACCTGACACAAAAAAGTTGCCAGTGGCAGCTATTTATTTAAAATACTGGCATTAAGAGAAAATTTTCAATATACAATGACGTCAAATGTAATCGCGTGCTTTCTTCAACGTCAGAATATGACCTTAAATAATGATAATTTGTTTAAAGTTTGGCAATGTTATTTGTATTTCATATTTTGTAAAACTTACAAATTTTGGACTAACAAACTCTACGATTTGAAAGCGAGCAGTAGCAACACTTTTCGAAATAAAGCAGATTTTTATCTCCCGCTACTGGCGAGACTGCTGCCACTCGGAAAAATGAGCGCGAAAACGTTTTTAATTAATATCAGAGAGAGTAATTAGAGTTTTTAATTAATATCTCGGCTGATTAAAGTCGTTCAAAGAGGATAATGGTCGAAATGGCTTTCCGCAAATTTATGGTACCTAGAGCCATCGAATTTTGAATGATGTAATCCTACTGCGAATACGGGCATCTGGAAGCCCAAATTCGAAGTTTGGAATTTGTTTTATTATCGATTTCATATTTTGTAAACCTTGGAACGAAATTTCGATAAACAAACTCAGGGATTTCAAAGTGAGCTATGGCAGCGTTTTACAGAAAAAAAATTTGATCTCCGCGTGAGACTGTGTATAGGAAATTCTAAAGATATGCTCATTTTGAAATTATTTTGCGATATTTCTCTAGAACTCAATTTTGTGATTTAAGTGCTAAGAACATGATGTTTCTCTACATATAATTCTCATTCGAATTAGAATTTTTTTTATTTTATGTTTTGTGACCAAATCGCGTCATTTTGCGACATAATGGGCTACAGGAAAGCGAGATTTCACTCTATACATTTAATTTTTACATCGTCGTGAAGCGTAGACACTTAGCTATTTTACGAACTTAAAATAAATTTCGTATTTCAATAAATCGATTCAATACGAATTTATTTAGGAAAGTGAGCTTAACACCTTTTCAGCGGAATTTTTTTAA